>RXPK01003245.1:0-123053 GCA_004143645.1 Protaetia brevitarsis
AACAATCAATCTAGATAATTATTTTAACATTTACATTTTGTCACTTTATCAAACATTTTTGTTTTATTATATGTAACCAAAATCTTTTGTTAGATTTGTATTTTTTTATTTGCTAATTTTACGCATCTTCTCTTAGTATAATTATAGTTAATAAGTATAATATTCATTGGTGAACTAATACACATTTTCTTCAAATAAAAAAGAAATAAATTTGATCATAAAACCGACCGACTACTCTTATATCGTATATCTTCCAGTTTTCGATTATACACGATCCTTACACGTCAGGACTTAAGTAGTGGAGTAGCGGAGCCCACGTCTGTTCAACCAGCAGTAAATATAGATTTGAATATTTAATGTTTGAAAGATTTGTTTCCGATCGCTGCCGGGACAGAACCCCTCAAGTTCGAGCATTCCCAAGAGGGTGAAAGCAGGCAAGATATCCGCCCCCTAGATCTATACTGTGTACTCCTACTAAATATAGAATTACGTCCTTCAAGTGGAAGGTGGGAACGTGCACCCTAACGTCTATACGCGTCTTTTTTGGGGCGAGGTGAGTAAGCTTTGCTTTTTCACGCTTCGGATGGATTTAGAGCTTGGGAAATTAGCGGGAGTCACTGAATACTGGAAGACTTTGATGGGGGATCGTGTTGAAGTTAATGCTGTGCTCTGGGGCTATTAATAATAATAACATTGTAATGGTATAAACGATTTTTTCTCTGTCACAAGTTTCTTATCTTCTTATAAATCAGATTTCTCTTCGAAAGATGGATAGTAATAATAATAATAATAATTCCTGCCTTGGCATTCACCAATAGCAGGATATTATACAGGCTGTTCAAAGTTATCGGCGCACTATTGCTAACTTTGTTAATATTTCAGCCACGATGTTGGTTAAATTATCAAAGATGTCGGGTTTTTTACGCTGATTACAATCGGGTAATCAGAAAAACAATTGAAAATCGCGTTTACGAGATATAATAAATAACTTTGTTTTTTTAATCGGTCCATCATGTGTATTTTTGTCACTAATTATCAACCAATATGTTCTGTTACTGGAGTCAAATAGGAGAAACGCCATCTATGGAATAATTTCTGTAATACATGTAGGTATTTAACGTATTTGCTGTGCTATACAGAGTGATTCTCAGTATATGCGACAAACTTTAAGCGCTGATTCCTGGGGTTATTTTGATCATAAAAGTGCATTAGAACATATGTCCAAAATCGCTTAGTTTAATTAATTAATGTTTTTATTACAAATTAACAACACAATTAGTAAAACAAAATTAACTTATACTAACTGTTGAAAATGACCGCCCCAACTGCAATACAAGCTTCTATCCTTCGTCGTATTGACTGGCGAGTCCATTCTAAAATACCAGGGGTATTTCGTATTGTTTGAAAAGCTGCGATAATACGATTGCTCAGTTCATCGACATTTTCAATGGGAGTCCCATAAACTAATGATTTAAGGTGACCCCAGAGAAAAAAGTCCAGAGAATTTAAGTCTGGAGACCGAGGAGGCCACGATTATGTACCTTCCCGTCCTATCTACCGATCTGGATACGTATTGTCCAAAAACTCGCGAGCAACTAAACTAAAATGCGCTGAAGCACCGTCATGCATAAAATACATTTGTAATCCTAATTGCAACGAAACTTCTTTCAGCGGTAGTGGTAGCACCTCTTCAAGAAAATTGCGGTATACTTCGCCATTTAACCGTATCGGTAAAAAATGTGGACCTATCAAGTGATCTCCAAGAATTCCGGCCCACACATTGACAGAGAATTGATGTTGATGACGGGCATTCACTAGTTCGTGGGGATTTTCTTCGGCCCATATGTGATTATTATGGAAATTAATAATCGCGTTTCTAGAGAAAGTAGCCTCGTCGGTGAAGAATATTTGAGCCAAATAGTCATTATTTTGTGCGATTTTGTGTTGCATCCATTGACAAAAAGCCACTGTTTGCGGAAAATCTGCCGGCAAAAGTGTCTACATCCGTTGAATGTGATATGGATACAACAGTTGATCTTTCAATATTCTACAAACCGTGGCCTGACTAATGTTTAAAGCAAACGCAATTTTTCTGGTGCTTGTAGTAGGATGTTCCTCAATTTCATTTAGTACACTGAGAGAAATGAAATGGTTATTTCAACATTTTTCGTAGTATCACGAATTTGAGTATTGATTTAACCATGTTGCATTTAAGTGAATCATATGCACCTATTTGAAACAAACATATTTATATTGTTGCACATTTAGAGTTAATTTAACAAGATTATAGTGTTCAGGCGTAACCAATATTTTATCTAGTTGGTTTAATCCCACAAATTGTCGATTTGACATATGAAAAAGGTGTTCTTTAAATATTTACTATCGGTGTTAACTCAATGAAATGTAATATTTAATACTATTACATATAGGTGATCGCGCATGCGTATAGTCAGTCAGTATCCAACCTCCGTAGCAGTAAGACCTATGTTTGTACGTTTCTGTAACATTAATATTGAATAATGCAGATAATCAAAACCCATCGCGCAGTATATACATATAACATGGCGCAGTCAGAATAAAAAACAAATAAAATACAAAAAAAAAATCAGTGAAAGGAAGAAAAAGTGCAACAAATTATAAAAAAAAGTGTCAGAAAGGAACAAAACAAAATGGAGAATATATCTCAACCCGAGAAGATGAAAATGGAGGGCGACCTAGCAAAAAATTGGAGGCAATTCAAAGAAGATTGGGAATTATATTCTACCGCGAATGGTTGCAGTGGGAAAACAGCCGAAATACAAGCAGCGACGTTGTTATGCTATATAGGAAAGGAAGTTCGAGAAATTTTAAATAATATTGAAATTACGCTGGAAAACACATCGATCGACAGCCGGATGCAGGAGCAAGACAGAAGACACGTTTCACCCAAGGGCCGCACAAGGTTGGAAGATCATTGGAGAGATGGGGCCCGGCAAATTCAAATAAGATCGTTTGTAACAGATTCGAGCAATTCTCGAACAGGTCGGTGTAACGTTGTAATTTTTCGCATGTGCAAAACAGTTGTCCAGCTTATGGTAAAATATGTGATAAATATAATCCTAAAAATCATTTTGCCTCTAATTATTTAAGTAAATCGATTAATATGATTATTTGGTATATTTGGTAATATTACGAAATCCGTAAATGCTGATAACGAATTTTGGTTAGATGTTGTTATTAATGATTTATTATGAAACGTTAAATTGTACTTTCCTTTCAAATGTATGAATAAAACCTTTGTAATTTTTTAGTTATGTTATTAAGCTAATATAAGTTTAGTATATAATGCCGTAAACGTTTTTCTTCTATTACCTACTATAGTTTTCCTAATTAGGCAATATATAGCTATGCGTTGCTATCAATGGACTAATTGCTGAATGTGCGAGCGGATTTTTAATTTCATCGATAGATCCATCGATTACAGTATATCTCTGTTTAATACATTAATGATACAGTAATCGATGGATCCATCGATGAAATTAAAAACTCGCCCAATCAGTAACGTGATTTTATCAAAATCGAAAATGGTTCCACTAACAAGAAAATCTTTTTCGTATAACCACCTAAAGGTGTTGAATTACATGCAAATAGTCATTCGATGAATACTACAGGTAGGTTAAATGAAACAATATAGGTTTTGAATCAACATTTTGTAGTGCTAAACCAATATTATAAAATTATAGAGACAATTATTACTTCGTGTGTGTACAACAGGTAACTGTGTTGGGATAATGTTGTTGTATTGTTCAATTAGCAGGTAGAAATTGTTAATAGAAAATTAAGTACATGTTCAAAGAATCAGGCGTAGTCTGTTTCTTACAGCATTTATTGTTATTCAGTTAACTAACGCAATTTAACATTTTTTTAAGTATTCCATTAACACTGAGATATCATTGCTCATATTGAAAAAGGAAAAAAGTGTTCAATACACCATTTTATTAGTTAATACAACACTTTTTCTCTCGGTGTACCATTTCTTCAACTTGTGGAGTTCTCACTGTAGATGGGTGCCCGTTATCAGTCGTCCGTTTTTTTAAAATTTCCCGTTTCACTAAGACGTTGGTGAAGACATGCAAATATTGAATGATGCGGGATGATACGGTTCGGGTATCATTCTTCATAAAGACGTCTAGCAGCACGCGAATTTCTATTGGCAAGACCGTAAACGAAATGCATATCCCACATCTCAGCATTCATTCGTGTAATTCATTTTAGAAAACAGAAACTGGCAATAAACTGAATGAATACTCTGACAACTATTGACAAATATTCAAATGACAAATAAACAATTTCCTCTCAACACAATAGTTTTCGAAGAACCAACTGTGATATTATATCGTGTTAGTCGTAGTTCATAATTTATTATTAAACATTCAATAACTTTAAAACCAAACCGTTCTGGACATATACTCATATGAACTTTTATGATCAAAATAACCTCAGGAATCAGTTCTTAAAGTTTGTCGCATATATTGCGAATCACCCTGTATAGGGAGAAAACTGCTACAAAATAGACGTGCTGCTATCATCGCACTGATATTTTTTAATTTCAACAACCAAAATCGTAATTTGGTTTAATGCTTGAGATTTAACTATTTAACTGCATTTTTAGTAGAATGGAAAAAAAAAAACTTGTTAATTTTCTAGTAATATTAAAGGAACTACTTTCATTGTTAATTGGAACAAGTTAAAAATGTATTCTTATAATTGCTTTGGTTTAACTCAAATTTTGATCATAATAACCAAAAAAATTCAACAAAGAGCATTTTGTTAATTCAAAACAGTAACTTTTCTTAGTATAGATTAGATTCAGGCACATCACCGACCATTTAAAACAAAAAGAAAAAAACGTTTAAAGAAAATTTAGAAAAACATTTTTAAAATTATTTATGGATAATTTTCCAATATTTATCTTTAAATAATTTTATCTTAGAATAAATTATCTAGATATTTTCGTTATTTAAATACTCATCTTGAACAATTTTATTCGAATAATGCTCAACTCTGTGTGTGCGGTCTTATAACAATTATACAAATCCTAAAGGCCAAACATTGCTTACATAGTATACAATTTAACGTTTTATGTAATAGATTATTGCCCTAGTAAGGAAGTCAATCTATAATATGCATAATATAAATATTTCTCTTCGCCGATAACCACCATAAAACCAAGAATACCCGTCGCGTTGTACAATCAAATTAATTGATTCTTGCGCGTTTTATAACTCACCACGGATAATACGCGTCGAAAATAGCGTTCGTTGGTAATTGAATGTCCTTGAACGCTTTTTTCTCTTCTCTCCTGATTCGCCGTCCCAGTTCGAACTAGCGGTTCGACTATATCACCGTCTCATTATATAAATTTTTTCGCACATGATAACATATCGAAAAGCGAATGCGGACAAACGTGAGCTGCGTTTCCGTTAAAGCGCAGTAATGCACTTTTACATTCTGACGGTGATGCAATTCTTCGAGTACAGAGTGTGCATGTTTATTTTATTTATATGGAAGTTGCTGCTTTTTATGCGCGAAGCGATTGTCGCCATATAATCACCCAATGGTCCTCGCTGTCATTTGTTTATTTATTTTAAACTAAATAAAGATTGAAAAAAAACGCTATAACTCGAACTGTAATGTGTAGAAGTTATTGCTACATATGTAATGTGTAACAGTATTAAAAAAAAAAAAACCTTCTCCATTTGTAAGGATAAATCTATTATTAGATGATTACTGATGGATTCTTGAACGTTGTTGTTTTAAACTCTAAAGAAAGAAAATGACATTGCAAGTTGTGATGGAATTTTTTAATGATACACCAAAACAAGCTAGCGTTACAATAAAAATGAAATGCATACTTTTATTCAGTGGTACTTTTTTTTTTCATTCTTTTGAAGTAACTTTTATTTATTATTAGTTATTTGTTACTAAAGAACCCCTAAATATTCAATTGTATTAAATTCTGAAGATTTAAATGGCGTTTACAATACTTCCACATTTCTCTCTGCGCAATTTGTACAGCATTTTTGAGGCATAAAACGTAACACGCGTTTCTCGATTAGATAAACTCATTCTGATTTAGGAAATCTCAGTCAACATACCATGAAAAGTAAAGTTATTTGTAATACCTATAAACAGTGGCGGCGCTAGGCGGTAAGGGAGGTAAGCGTCGCAGGAGGGCGCATGACGTGAAAGGTTAACGGTGTTGAAAAAGCTTTGCAAACAGCTTTGATCACTTTACCGATTTATCGATAGTTCTGCCGATTTTGAAAATCATCTACCAATATACCGTTTCTATGAGTTTTTTTATTCCCGTCACATATATTATATTAATACGTACTGCTGTGTACTGATTCAATTGAAAATGCAAAATGAATTTGAATTTAAAATTCAGGAAGATTTTTCAAAATCTTACAATTTCAAATTCAATCCACGTGGTTTCAAATTAAAATAAGCTGAGCGTGGACAATTTCTAGAAAATTACTAAAAATAACTAAAAGCAAGAATAATTTAGGGTGTCAGTTCAGTTATCCTGAAGAAGCTGTCAGTATGAACAGCGAAACGTCGAGCGAAAGTTTTGACATACGGCGAAACCCGCAAGAAGCTGTTAGTTATAGCAAGAACAATGCTACTCACCCAAACGAGGTGATTGATAAAATAAAAATGAATCAGAAAAATTTAATAACGGAAAAATTAACTCTTTAAAATAAAAAGAAGAGAATAATAACTAAAAAATATCTTCCAAAAATAATAATTGATCTTATATCTATAATGTGTACACTCCAATATACTAACAACTATTACGAAAAGAATTCCTTGATTGGCTATATTTTTAACAGAAATCAAATCTCAATATCAAATAAATTACAAAATGGCAACAATGATTTACAAAAATACGTCTACTACTCACATTAATAGTCGAACAAGGAACTGCCTGACAAAACTCTACAACTGTTTTTCTTACGAAAACCCTTTCTCAAAAACGTACAACGCAAACGCACAATTCACCGACAAAATCTAGTAGAATAAGCATTAAATCAAACTAGCAAACGCTAGACAAATAAATGAATGGAATTAATTTAAAAAAAACTTAACACTTAATTAAATAAATCATACAATAAACTCTTTAACTAAAATTTATAAAAAAATAAACATTATTGTGAAAATTTTCGGAACATTGAATATCGGCTATGCAACTTAAAATACACTCAGCAAACATGGGTTGCTTAACCATAGCAGTACGTATAATTAATAAAACCCGTGTGTCACGATGTACGCCTCCCATGCAAGAAGAAGAACACAATAACTACGATGGTTACTTTTCATATTTATCGACAACGTGCTGATCGCCTAAACATTAGCGCTCTTTATCAGTAGTTTTCAAGCTTAGCTTGGTAGGTCAGTAATTATTTTGTGGGTGAAGTTAATTTTGTATACATATCGTTTGAATAAGCCTGAAATACCTTATTTAACTTATTTAAACTAAACTATGGACAGAACGTGTTTCCGTAGGGTATCGTTGGAAATTTCACACTAACATAGAGTGAATTCAGTTTTAAAATTGAGCATGAATAACGTGTATGACGTATTGCGTCTTAAAACTGATACAGATAGAATAGTACAGTATCCTATTCATGTCCTTTATTTTTTACTAATTTAATTTTTTGCACTTGGTTTTTAACAAAAAATATATTTATTGCTTTTTTAATCAATAACATTTTTTCTGTAATAATTTTGCCTCAATCTTCAAACCTACCGATTTTTTTCCGAAATCTACCGACGTTTTTTAATCAAATTCCACAAAACTTCTACACAAATGAAAAGCAGTACTTACAATAACTTTTTGTTCTTTCTTATATAAATAATATTTTTCACTTTTTATAGTTTTTTTTTTTTTAGTTTAGTTTAATCCGATTCGCAGATGCATTGAATTACGTTTAGACAATTTGAATATAACAAAATGCAAATTAAAATAAGTTAATTTATATTGTTATACAGTAAGCGAAATTTCTATAGTTCCACAAGAACTGTTGAACAGAATATGATGGTTTTTTTTTTAAATCTTCGGCAAACTATGCATTGAATGCTTAATTGCACTGAAAGGCCAACGCAAGAGGGGATATCAATGAAAAAAATTTATTACACTTTCTACAGAAAATACTTACAATAATGATAACTTAAAACAGCGAAATTTCTATAGGTCCACTAACAAAATGGATAAATGAAATAAAAAAATTATAATTTTTGGTAAAATTAGTATTTAGTGTTGGATCCTTTATTCAAAATAACCTGAAAAATCCTGTTCTTCATACTGTCTACCAACTTCATCAATATTGACACAGGAATCTCATTCCAACACTTCGTTATCGCGATTTCAGTTCTTTAACGCTATTGTATTGTTTATTATTGGCATATACCTTCCTAGCCAATATTCCCCAAAGATTATCGATGGTGTTCAGGTCAGGTGAGCGAGCGGGCCATTGCATTAAGTTGATTTCCTGAGTTGGAACCACTCCTTTGTTCATCTGGAAGAATGGATAGGTGCGTTTGTCTTGCTGAAATATCCAGTCTTGCGACAGCATTTGTTCACCAAAGTCTATTAGAACCATTTCTAGAAGTTCTATATAAGAACCCGAATTCATTCGTGTATTTATAAAACATATAGGAGTTTTATTGTTATGGGTAAAAGCTGCCCAAACCATTACACTACCGCCACCAAAATTTCTACTCATCGCAAATTCAGTGTTCTTCTTGTGGAAGTCGTTCCAATAGTATTTGAAACCATCAGGCCCGTCCAAATTAAATTTCTTCTCGTCCGAAAATATGACGTTCTTCCATTCACGATCCCAATTCATATGATCTTGCGCAAATTTCAGTCTTGCTTGTTTGTGTGTCTCTTTTAAGGGTGGTTTTGAAACTTTTTTACCCATGGAAAACGTTTACTTCCGGACAAAATTTGTTGTAGACGTCTCTTAGTTACTGGTAAATTTAAATCACACTTTATTTGTTGTGCAGTTTCATTACCAGAGGAAGCTAACCGAAATATCGATGAGTGCTGTCTGCGCGTTAGTTTTTTATTTTCCTCCTTTAGCCCGATCTTTGCCGTAGAAATTACCCAATCTTACAAAATCATTGATAAGGTGATGGATCGCCCTATTTTCTTACCTATTGCTCGGATTGACAAGCCCATTTCTTTATAACAATTTATTTTTGTTTTTTCGGCACCAGTTAGCATTTTCATCTCGGCATTGTTATTAACTGATATACTTTAATGTTATATGTATGTATTTAGCACTAAATACAGTTTGTAAAGTGTTTACACTAGCAAACAATGCCTAACTTCATGCGCCATCTCTCTAACTCGGTGGAACTATAGAAATTTCGCTCATACTTATACGTTAATTTTACGCTACTTGCTCTATTTTTCTAAGAATTGTGATATAGATAAAATAATATCTCTGCCATTTGATTATCTTCTATAATGAAATTCTAGGTACTTCCTAACTATTAGTGTTGCTAAATGTTTATACAGGAACTACAAAATTATGTGGAACTATAGAAACTTCGCTTGCTGTATTCAAATTATAATTATATAATTATTATTGATATATTTTCATTATTATTGTTTCATATCCTGTTATAATGTTGTAGATTATCTTCTAAAGAAGTCATTAATAAATGACGATATATTGAGGTCTTAAAGTAGTTTTATTGGATTGACTGGAAAAACTATAAAAAGTGAATATATGAATAAAAATATTGTTTATATAAGAAACAACAGGATTTTGATTAAAAAAAGGTTTGAAAAAATTAAGGCAAAATTATTACAGAATTTTTGAAGAACAGAACATTGAAGCATCAAAATTGCTTAAATATTCCCACCTTCTGGTTTTTATGTTCTGACTCTCTAACATTAAGGATAAGAGGGCGCCATGCTAGACCAGAGGGGCGCCAAGAGCGTCAGCGCCGCCCCTGCCTATGAATAATTGGCATATATCACTTCATTTCGTTTTGTTCCGAGGAGAAAATTAATTCGTTTCAAATAAATAAATATGTCAAGTATTAGTGGCATTCTTGGAAAACATTTTTTATGAAGTCATGACGATCTGTGGTTTCTATTAGAAAAACACACGTTTTTTTTTCAGTTTCAAAAATTATACCTTAAATACCTTAAGGTCGATTAAAGTGTATTACTAAACACATAATTACCAACAACTTTAACTTATTTATGATTGAATTTATATAATCTTTCGTAACCGCTTATGATATATGTAGGTACAGTAATAATAAATCAAAATGTAACTATCAAAAGCAAAAAGTTCTCACAAGGATTTAAATAAATCCGGTTTTGTCAATAACAATTAGGTCACAAATCAATGCAGACGCTTTCCTCCGATACGAGTATACCTTACCAGATATAATTAACGTCCTTTTTACGTTTTAATCTCTCGTCAGCTCATATAATAATACAACATGTGGCGAGATCCAAATCACCGGAAGCCCAAAACGCTTAACGAGACATTTCCAAACGGAATGGGCGCCCGTCGAAGATTTTGCATTCGCCTATAAGATGGACGTGAGAACGTTACGTAAAGTCCAAACAAATTTATAACTAATTAAAAATCGCGCTTTGTTGCGTCCTAGTTTGTAACGAACGACACATATAGGCAGTTCGTTCCACCAGTATATTATAGCGCTCCCACACAGCGGCGCATAATAGTTCGAAAATGGGTATATAAACAAAAAAATAGAATGTATAGCCTATAATCATAACAAATCCGTTCTCGTATTTTAGGCCATCACAATGTTTACACGATTTGACAGTGTGTGGAATGAGGTGTGAAAAATGTAGTAATAATTAAGTTTCTAGTTGTAAACTCGCCCGGGTACTGTTTGGCAGTTCGATTTTTTTTTTTTTTGTTCTGTTCTATAATCCTTGCGAAAGTTTGATGGAGAGTTATCGGGAGGAAATATCGCGTGTTTGTATCTTGATATCTTATTTATGTCACTTCGTTTGTTAGGTGTAATGTATTCGGTATTAAATTGGGGCATCTTGCTATAATAAAGTTATGTATTTTACGTATGTATAATCTAAAATTCTACTATCGTGAGCATAGGAAAGTAAAGAACATTTTATACAAGCTATTTTGTTATTGTAAATGATATTTATTAACTATCATCAATCTTCTAACAATTACGATAGTACACACTGAATTTTTTTTTTTGGTAAAACACCGTACAGGTATTTTACTTTGAGAAGTAATATTTTTAACTATAAGTAATTTTTTGAAGATTTTTTTCATGTAATCTGGCATATTCATAGTAAAATTTATTTTATAATTTTATATTTAATTTTAGTAACTTTTCCAAGATTTTTTCACAGGCAAAGTTTCTAAAGTAGTGATAATTTCCATAGAACTTTTACTATAGTGCAACCAAGTAGAATTGAAACCTGAAGCAGCACAGTCGAATCGAACGGTACATTCGAAGACAAAACTTTTCCGCGCAAAATTTGAATTCGTCTTTAACCTGACAATTTAATTATATTCTAAGTATCCAATGAACGGTATGGGTGAAGGTTAGACAAGTGTAATAAAACTCGTTCTTTCGTTCATCTATTATTTATTATTTGATAGTTTCGGCTTTTAGCCATCTTCAGATCACTGGAATGCAAATAATTAATTGATTACGCAAAAGTAATTGTGTTAAAATTTTATAAATTATATAGAACTGAAGACATTAATTAAAGTAGCAGATGTAAAAAAAAAATATATAAAAAAATCTACAATCACAAATGACATTTTAAAATCTATGTGTTAAAAGTGTACTTACACGTCAAAGAAATAGAAAATTGTCAATTATCAGATGAAAAACACCAAACATGAAATAAAATTAAATGAACACCAACAATTATACAAACAAAATAAATAAATTCAAGTATGAGAAAAAGAAGAAGAAAAAGAGAAACTTTTACATAGAACGACAATGATATAAATCAATCAAACTGAATTGCGAAAATTGTTTAAAATATTTCTTAGTATGTGTGAATTGTGATTTGTTCATTTAAAAGGTGAATGTTAGGTATTTTTTTATGTCGTTCTATTTGGTATGCCTCCAACAGTCTAAGTTTTTGACCCTTATCGCAGTTGTGAAGTAAGGTAATGTTATCATCACAAATACTTTTATGTCCAGATTCTAATAGATGTTGATAGAAATTATTATTTTGTTGTTATTTTGTTTCCTGTGTTCTTTAATCCTTTTTTTTTTACATCTGCTATTTTAATTAATGTCTTCAGTTCTATATAATTTATAAAATTTTAACACAATTACTTTTTCCTAATCAATTAATTATTTGCATTCCAGTGATCTGAAGATGGCTAAAAGCCGAAACTAGTTGTCAAATAATAAATAATAGATGAACGAAAGAACGAGTTTTATTACTCTTGTCTAACCTTCTAACAATTTAAGTTCGTGACAGATTGAACAGCATCAACTCTATTGAAATAAGCATTGATTTATAGTATTACATTTGATTATACTGTTTCTTGATATAGTAAACGTACTATATTGCAAAGATCAATCAATAAAATGAAGTGAAATGTATATTGCAATTTATTATATTTACTACATGTTTACATTACAGCATAAAATATATTTGCAACGTTTGATACTTAAGAATTATAGAAGGTATTGTGTATTAAACTGAAATGTGTTAAATCAAAAACATAAATAACAAATCTAACAAAAATAAAATAGATCGGCTCACAATTTCTACAAAAAAAAAAAACTAAAGTTCAATTTCCGCCCATTCCATTCACTATCTGATTCATTTAACCGTATGATAAATGCATTCATCTCATCATGAAGTCTTATCACGTTCTATATATTCTTTTTCAGTTCGTTTGACATGTGCACACTTGGTCTGCCACAGATCTGGAGTAATATCTGGAGTATATTACTGGTGTAATCACTAATTCGGTCTGCTATACCTCAACCTTGAATTTTAAAAATATTCTTTCCAATCTTTATGTAGAACGTGAAGATTGGAAAGGACATTTTGTTAATCAATACTCTACATTAGTATTTGAATCAAACATTAGGACCCCTGATTTTCATAGTGATCACCGGCGTCACGTTGAGTCATACATATTCTAAACAAGCCTTACGAAGCATAGAATGGTACTTTTGATTTAACGAATATGATCCTGCTGCTTTCTCCACATCACAATATTTTATAATATTCTGGAGAAAAATTAAGACTTCATTAAGACATTTCTCACCGCCACACTACCGTTGATTGACCATGATAGTTTTCACAACAGCTCTTATTTAATATATAAAAACGGAAAAAAAACTGACTTGAACCAGAACATTCTAAACTAACGCATGCACGCCTAACTTATTTCCTTCTCACTTTGAAATCACTATATTTATGACTGTAATTTTCCAAATTGTAAGAAATGTTAAGATTTTTCTAAGAGATATTAATATTTTTCTTGGTAATATTATAATGTTACAGATTTTTTCTAAGAAACAGAAATTTTCCTATAATATTCACGTAAAATAAATGTATTATGGGTAAATTTCTAACTTTTCGACATTTTTCTTAAGTTTCTGTACATTTACCTATACATTCAGTGCAGAAATTTATCAAAAACAGTGATTTTTACCAAGAAAAAGTACCTCAATTTTTTAGTATGTACTTAATACTTTTAAATAATGCAAAATTTGTTTGAATCTGTGCAAAACTAGGAGAGCACAATCCCCTTCAACATCGCTAAGTAGTACACTAATGTCAGTACCACTCTTCGGTAGTTACAAAATCGACGATTTACCCGAAAAGAAGTAGATTTGCGCTGGCAAATTTCAAAATACCAGGCTTTTTTCAAAATCACCCATTTTCTTTCAACCGTTATTAGGTACGATGCCATAATATACAGAGGAAATATGTTCAGATATATTTTATATGATTGTTTGTGAGGAATACACTGGTATACTTGGTTCTCTTTAAAATTTGGTGTTGTACGAATTATTTACAAAAGTTATTTTTTTCGCCCCATTAGTTAGTTTTTATTTTTTTTGCCTTCATTTTCTTAGTATCGTATTTTGGTTTATTTTTTTATTTTTTTGGTATTGCACTTCTGAAATTTAATAAAGACATATTATTATTATTATTGTTATTATTATTATTATTATTATTATTATTATTATTATTAAATAGACACCTGTATATCTTTAGATAATTGAGTTGCATTTTTGTTCTCTCTCAGAATACACGTATTGTTGTGCGTCCCATGTAAAATTTTGTTCTAATTCTTTTGTATTTCCTTCTGCATTTATTATTAGTTCCATTATTCTACATGTTCGCAAGCAACTCTGGCATTATAATTCCAGCCCACAGCAATTTTCCGCGATTCATTTATAAATCACACGACAAAAACGGTAAGCTACGCTAATGTCGTTATGTGTAATACGTTGTTTGATGTTATATTAGGAATGAAATTAAAGGCGCGTTCAAGGTTAGAATGTTGATTGCACTTTATCATCGTAACCTATTATGATCAGTGTGATCAGATAAAAGCGAACGTACTTCCTATTTAGGAGTAACAAGGAGGAGAAACATTCCTTTTGTTGTAGAACTACAAAAGAGCTATTGTTAAATAAGATATTTTGCAAAATTACGACATATAGATCCAAAAGGACGTAACAATGGCATGTGTGCCCAAGCATACGGGTGTGAAGATGAAATAGCTTGGCAGATGTACTGATCAGACAAGAATCATCATGGATATTTGGAGCGGGCCCATCCTTGACTATTACAGAATACTTAATAAGAAAGTCCGTTTACTACTGGATGCATAATAAGTCTAAGGAGTGGTGGCAAACCTCACCAGGGCAAAAACATGTAAAACAGTTTTTAAAGAAGCAAAAGGCAAAGTTTACTATAAAATGCTGGAGACGATTCTATTTGCAAATTTTGCCAAGACGAAGAAAAAACCTCAATCTATGTTCTATGCCAATTCTGTTTCTGCTATTAGGCTTAGCGAACAGGGTTGCTAATCTAGCGGATTTCCCGCTAGTTCTAGCTTAATTAACATTGCATTTGGCGGTAGAATTACACGTGTAACTGCTGGCTGATTTTTTAGCGGAAAACTACCAAAACCAGCTTAATTTCTAGAGGATTTTTGTAATACGTTGTAATATACGTTATACCAAAATTTTGATATGGATTGTAACATTTAACATTGTCATATAATGATTTAATACACTGGTAAATTCTTTGCAGTGACTAATAACTAATAACAACAAACCAATGTTGTAAGCACTTGCAAGTCGATCAAAGTTCGTTCGAATTCATTTGAATTTAGCGCCTATTTTGGCTAAAATCAATTCAACTAAATTCGAGATTTGAAATCAGGGAAAGATGTTCTTTCCGTTAATGTATACGTATATAAATCACCAAATCAGTAAGTTTCATTTGGAACTACTGCCATATTCATTGTAAGTATATCAAAAATTAAGTGATTGTGTTTTCCAGACGATCTTTTTTCCAATTGGCATGGGAAAGTCATAGTACACACAAAAGTTTAGGAATGGGGTTCAAACTGGTTCAAATATTTGCCGGATTTTTTTTTAAATCTGGCGGAATTTCAAGTGCTATCTAACGGATTAAATATCTATATGTTGGCAACAGTGTTAGCGAATATCAGAGCAGATAGCTAATTAGAGGTTAATAGGTTAGAGAGTTAATTAAGAAGACAAAGTTAAAGAGGGTCTTCTGGGCGAATAGAATTCTGATAGATCCCGTAAATAAAAAAAATATAAAAAAACACAGTGTAATATGCCTTATATCTATATAATGTGTGTCTTAATAATCAGAAATCAAATAAATAATCCATTCAACCATAAAATAAAGGTTAAAAGACTGAACACCTTTGGCGTCTAAAGAATATATTTTAAAGATATATAAAGAAAATTAAGCATTTAATTTTTTCATGCCTCAAAGGGTTAACTAAATATAATATTCACAAAAATAAATACCACCAACTTGATACAGCGATTTCAATCGAATCATTCTTAAGCAACTCTATAGCTAACGCCAATTAATCCGAGAATTGTGTTTATAGTCAACGATAATATAATACGAGTCCATACATCAACAATAACAATTACTCAATCGCCCGGGTGGTAATATATATTATGCAAAAGACTCAATCAAGTTTTCCTCTCCTGGCTTCCTACACACATATGTTCGCAACAGGTTTCATAACAATGAACGTGCCGACGAACGTTGCCATAGCGACTTTCCAAACGCTCACTTCTATCTGGCGTGCGTAAAGAGCACAAGAATTCTGGAAAGACGTATGGTAATTTTTACGCGCTACGCCTAGTTTTGTGGGCGTCGAAATTCTTACGCGGTGTCTCCGTCTCGCGATTATGCCCTAATAAAGCTTGGGAGCGTGTGGTACACGAGATCACACGACGAAAAGTTACTTAATTGAATAATAAATTTGGATTCTGTATGAATAGTTTGATTTACTTATCTGTGGATGTTGTTAATATATGACATTTAAATCGTGTATGTATATAAATGTTTTTAAAATAAATAAGAAACTTTAAACTTAAGAAAAAAAGGTTATTTCCTTTAGATATATACAAAGTATAATATAATATGTACATAGATACATAGATGTAGTATGTAATACAAAACAGTGAAATGAATAATCACTTCAAGGACGCAAAAATTCATATATTGTTGTTTGTCTTCTCTTTTTCTTTAAAAATGGCGTCTTGAAATCGTATTTCTAATTTAGAAGAAGCTCCAAAGACTCTGTATCTCCGTGATTTTCGACAAAACTTTTGAGCTGCTTGGTCAGGGTAATAGCTTTATCATAATTTGGGATAGCTTCTGTTGGCACTGGAACCTCATCGACATCAGAATCTTCCGAAAGTTTTTGTATTTCAACTGGATTTGTAATTTCTTGTTTTGAATCTGAATCTTCAACATACAAATCTTAATCTACGTTCAAAAAATCATTAAGGTTTTCATTATCCGTCAATTTCAATAAATTCTTATTTTTGAGGATATCTGAAAGTATACTAAGAGGCAAATCATCTTCTAGCCAATATATCAGCCTCAGTTAACTGGTCTTCACTTTGTATATTTGCATGATTAAATCCTGCTTTGCGGAAGCAATTTTGAACTGTCTCTTTGGTTACTTGGTCCCAAGCGGTTTTTACCAAATGAACTGCATCCAGTGGTGTAATTTTCTTTATTAACTCAAAAGCTGTACCAGCAGTTTCAATGTTTACTAGCAGATGTTTGAGTATTAGACTTCGGTAATAAGTTTTAAAATTCTTTTATAATCCTTGCTCAAGTGGTGTGATAGCTGATGTACAATTAGGGGGTAAATAATATTTTTATGTTATTTAAGCGAAGTCTTTCGGATGAGATCCCGCATTGTCTAAAAATGACAAAAGTTTCTTTTTCTTTAGCCATTTTCCATCTAAGGTCTTGCAACCACTCTGTCATAATTTGTCCTGTCATCCAAGCTTTCTTATTGTATTTCCAAGTTACAGGCAGGTTATTTTATGTTAATGTTTTAAAAGCTCTGGGTTTAGCTGCCTTACAAATGATTAGAGTTTTCTTTTTCACCCGCCATATTTGCACAATGCAAATTGTAAACCCCTCTTTGGGATACTTACCCCAATACATTTTTCCTTCTTTAATGTGAGCGTTTTGTCGGTGAGCCCTAAAATACAGGCCTGTCTCGTCGGCATTATAGATGTCTCCTGGTGAATATCCCTTAATCAAAGAAGGACATTTTTTAAAAAAACGATGAAACATCTTCAGCATTAACCGAAGCTCCTTCTCCCAAAATCGCTTTAAACTTATATTTGTGACGGATTCTAAATTTTTGAGCCAACCAGAAGAAGCACTGAAATGTAGAATGTCCCAAGAAGCAGCTATTTCTCTTGCTTTACATCGTATTAGCGGACCTAAAAAAAAAAAAGTTTTTTGCGTTTTTGTCACCGACAAAACCTATTGGTAATCTCACTCTTTTATCTACATACATATTTTTAGAATTTAATATGAAAAGAAAAACAACGCATAATACAAGAAAACCCGTATCTAAAAAAAAATCATACGCATACCTGTTAAAGGAATCCCCTATATGGCGAGCTGCTGTAACCAATCATAACACAAATTGTCAATTTTATACCATCACCGTCAAAAGCTTCTTTTTTCATTCAAATTGCTGTTCGAACATCCATTTGTTTAGAAGGATTTCTTTATGTTTAATTATATCTGAGCTTGTGTTTTCTCCAATATTAAAACGCTTGAATAATTCCTTACACTTAATTCTCTTTATTGTAAACTTGACAATCTCAATTTTGTTTAAGCGTGAGAATTTTTCTATTTGGAGCCATTCTACAATGAAGTGTCGCCTACTGTGCTTTTCCGCATAGACGTCAGACTAATATTGAATGCAGATTCAATCGAAAGCGTGCACCCAAAGAATAAGAACGTATATCCGCCGACCAGCTTTGGGAAGTCCCTAATTCACGCCAGGCAGAAATGCGCGACATAGGCTGCGTTTGTACGAAAGATTAAAGTCGGGAAATCTCTGGTTACTCGAGGAAGTCCCAGCGAAATTGGCGCGCGGGCGCGATTGAGAAATGCAATAGCAATACTCTCGATAAAAAAAATAAGATAAGGCGTTTCTTTTTATTTTATTTTTTGTCCGGTTAAGAGAACATTTTCTCGTGTCCGCGTCCGTTCAAGAAAGAGTTAATACAATGGAAATTATATGAGAGCGGTCGGGACGCCTTGAGAAACTGTCCGTTTAAGGGAGGTGTCCGTGTAAGAAGGGTGTCCGCGAAGGGGAATTTCACTGTATATTTTTTTTTTATCAATGGATGATATTTCCATATCAGAGAAAGCAAAACAATCACGTCAAGAAAATTTTTATCTATCTATAGATGGTAGGTATTCTCTAAGACGCATCGTAATCAAAGTATTGGCAAATTTAGTAAGTTAGGCAAACAACCTAATCAGCATAGATGATTTCAACATCTGTACATAAGTACATACATTATTTACATAATATGAAAAAGCATAATGTTTGTAAATTGAACCTGCATGTTACTTACACTGTATTAGCGTGTCGACTTAAGCGGCAAGCAATAAACGAATAAATACGTAATTAAATCAGACATTAATAAGCATAGCCTAGAATGCAATAAAAATACTTCTAATTAAAATTTCTTTGTCGGTAGAACATGAAAGCAAGGTAACTAAATGCATTTCTTGCAGTTAGTTTAATACATAGTACAGATATACTATTGCCATATCAATTTCTTTTCTTATTTCATTTAATGAATAACAGTAGGTCACTGATTGTACTAATTAAACCTTCTTAGGGTATTTCTTACTTGTTTTATTAAAAACTGAATATATACACTGAGAGAACAAAATGTGTTAAGTTAACAAAAAAATTGTCTATCCAACAAAAACATTTGGTTAAATATAGTCAAACAAAATTTGTTGTCAAGGTAATAAAATGTGATTGTTACTATAATTGTGTAGATAAGACAATATTTTTAGCATTGTCTTAACAATCAAGGTAATTTTGATCTGAATCTTTGAAATTGTTCGGGCAACAAGTGTCTTGGGTTAAACAAACAGTTATTTTATGTTAAGTTTACCAAATCATGCTATGCATTTACATAAAGTGAATTTGTTAAAGTAAATATTTATGTTTGTCAATATATGCTAGTGTAAAGTTTTCCTTCAACAATTATGACTTGGTCAATATAACCAAATATTTTTAATTCAATGAAACGAAATATTTGTTGCTTCTTCGTGTTAACAAATGGTATGTGTTGTGGCTAACAAATATTATCAATCATTTTTGCAGTTGTTGTAACCTTTATTTTGCTCGATTGATTAAAAAAGTGTTGATATAACAATATTTTTCAACAAAATGGTTTTTGTTAATTTAATGCATTTTGTTCTCTCAGTGTAGGAATTGATTAAATTGGCGAATATATTTTCTTCTAGAATGTATCAACAATTAATTTAAATACATCGTCTTGAAGATCATTAAAACCAAACAAACAAAGATTGTGTATAGATCCCGTATATACCGTAAATATTATTAAATCGCATTATACGTAGCTCTTTTAATGTTAACTTGCGCCGAGTGTTGTGGATTCCCGAAAAAAAAATCGCATAACAGCTTGCCAGCGATCGCCCTGCTTTGAGCTGCTGCTATTTTGTATCTGTGTTAGATGGCTAAAAATCGTAACAGATGAAGCCATTGGTGTTTAATAAATAAAAATCCACGACGTTTACGGTATAGGTGCTATTTTAATAATCGTTACAGTGTTAGGAGAGCACGAGTAGCTCGCGCCATTGATGAAAGATTGTGGAAGCACGCTATTGTCGGGCGTTTACACAATTGAACGTGTAGTCGGATTAACTGTAGAACCTGCTAAATGTTAGATACGACGTATGTACTATTACATGGTTTGAATATGGATTTAATTAACTGAAAGTATAGTTAATATATAGCGAAGCATAAATGTGCAAGGGAATTTTAAATAAACCGTTTCACTTAATTTGGGGAACACTAATCTGTGGACAGGAGCAATGCGCACTACGCCGACGGCGGCAATGGAAGCCCTTTTATGTGTAAAAAAAGTCGTATCTTTTACTTTTTTTAATATTTTTTTTCCAAACGTTTTTCTTTTTTACAACTTTATTAACAATTTCTGTTTTTTTTTCCAATTTTTACAAAAGTGGCTTTTTTCAAATTCAAAATATTTCCCCGCTATTTCGGGATCATTTTTTTTTTGTTTTAATGTTTTAACAGCTTCTGAAAAATGTTTATTTTTTTTTACTCTTTATACATGTTTTTAATGTTTCTAACTCTTTTATACGTATTTTTTTTTTGTTTTTTTTTTAACAAACTTTTCACATCCTTTTAGGGATTTTTATTTTTCTCAACTTCCTTTAATTTTCTCTTTTAATAATTCTTTGGTTCTTTACTTTTATCATTTTCAAACAATATTTTCGGATATCATAAAATGAAATCATTTTTTTTTAAATGCTGATTTTGTAATAATTATTACAAAAATCTCTCAAATTATCCATTTTTTTTTCAAATGCTTTCCCGCCATAGTAAGCCCGCCATTTTGTTCTTGCCCCTATCGTAAAAAGTGGCTTTTTCCAAATTTTAAGTCAATTTTCACCAGTTTTTTAATTGTTTTATTTTTTAACAGCTTCTAAAAAGATAATTTTTTTCACTTTTTCGTGTTCATGTTTTTGAATCTTTCTAACTTCCTTTTTATTTTTTCTTTCCTTTTTTATTTTTTTTTTCAAACTTTTATCTTTTTTAGCAAACTTTTTACCACTTTAGTAACAGTTTCTATTTTTCCCCATTTTTTTTTCCTCTTTTACACGTAATTTATATATTTTTTTTTAGAATGTTTTCACCTTCACCAGATTTTCATTTTCTGAACTTTCATTAATTTTCTATTTTAATAATTCTTTAGTTCTTACGTTTCGCCATTTTTAAACAATTTCTTTGGATATTATACTTAAATGCCATAATTTATAAATAAAATCAATATTTGTTTTTGAAATGTTGATTTTGTAATAATTTTGAGATTTTGATAATCTCTTATTTTGCCATTTTGGTCTTGACTATATCGCAAAAAAGTGGCTTTTTTCCCAATTTTTTTCCCCGCCATTTTCGATGAATCTTTCTCAAATTGTTTTCATTTTTTAACAGCTTCTAAAAAAACACATTTTTTTTTATTTCTTTTGTCTTGTTGTTGTTGTTCTCTCATTATTATCAAAAATCTCATAATTTTTGTTTTTGACTCTATAGTACAAGAAAGTGGCTCTTTTTCAATTTTCAAAATTTCCTCTGCGATTTTGGATCATTTTTTTTTTGTTGTTTTTCAAAAACTAATGTCACATCCCCTATATACTATATACGGAGCTCTCTGACAGAAAAAAATATGTTTTGGACTTTCGACCGCATATGTATTTAATGTGAAGGAATTAGAAATAGGTACTATATTTTAAATATTTTCGAAAAATTTTACAAACTTGCAAACAGTTACAGCATATATTTTAATATCATCATATAGTTATAAGAATATAAGAATAAAAAACCGCCACAAATCGCACTTGAACTCTGAGAATGTTACGATATATTTTGTTTATCAATTTTATTGTTTTAAAGTATTACATATACACATAAAATACTCACGATTTCTTGCTTTATTTCTGGATTATTTAGTATTTAGTTTTCACTCTCTTGTAAAACATTGGTATCGTTATTAGAAAAGTTATTAGTGTTTTTTTTTTTTTAATGCCTTTCGGGATCTAAGCCCATTGTATTAAAGTGTTCTATATGTAATTTATTTTACTTTATTCCGGAAACATAACTATAAACAAATATGTTCACTAATTTAAACCATACTTCTATATATAGATAGTCAGATCAATTATATTTCGTTTTCTTTTGCAGTAATAGTTGACCTTTACTCGTATATATATTATTTTTACAACTCTTTTGAACTGCTATTAGTTTTATTACCGCAATATATCATTCATAAACAGCATATGAGAACAAAAATATATTTTAATTTAATAAATATTTTATTTTTAAGTAATGTTTACATTTTGTAATGCATGAACTCACTTTGTTGAAAGATAAGTATGTGGTGGGCTATTAAGATGGTAACATTTTTTGTTAAGCAATTTCAAGAAAATCCTAATTTTATAAAATCTCCACGATAAAATCAACATATCTAGTCCTTTTGTGCTTCTTTAGGAGAAAAAAAAATATTAAGACTAACAGTGGCTTACATGATTTGATATAAGTATCTAAACTATAAAAGCTTCCCATTTTGTGGAAATTTAAAAATTGAAAAGGTTTTACCCTTAAAAAATTGATGTTTATATGGCCGTTGAACGCATTTAACCGCTCATATTCGTCTTATATGGTAAAAACGTTCCCAACGCAATTTATTTAAATTCTGTGGGTAAATTCGATACACATAAATAGTTTATCTCTGTCGGCCTTGTACTATTTCTAACGACGATTTTTATCCGAAGCTGACCAATTTATCTTATATACTATGTATTCGCACGTTTAATTCAGTTACACAATAATTCTATTCTAACGTGAGTCAGTCTTTGCATAGCTCTAATTAAGAGATAACAAGCAGCAGAAACCATTTCAGTCCGCACCGAGTTGCATTTGCGCTAAAATACGATCGCGATGTAACTCCCAACTAACGATCTCAATGATGTATACGCCAGCAAGCTCATACTTCTACAAGTCCGCACGTACTTTTTTCATGTTTATTCCGCTAGTTAAGTAAACCGCGATTTGATTGAATTGTAAATAGGGTAATACGCGGAAAAAAATCTGGATGTTTTTATTAAGATTTTAAACTGTGTATATTACGGGATTACTTATGGTATCCTATGAATGAAATGAGCTTAATAATGGGGAGAATTAACATTTTCACTTTACAACCAAAATTAAGTAACCTGTATGAACTGAGTAGGTTGTTATTGGAATAGATAGAACGTCAGATAGACATTATTTGGCAGTCAATTCGTGTTTGGTTTGGTATTATTGAATGTAATTTATTGTTGAATGATACCAAGTGTGTAGTAGGCGGCCAGTAAATAAAACTTACAAACCCTTTATAACACATCATTTACAACAGAAGATTCAAAGAAAAAAAAAGTGACATTAATCCTTCTGTGTTGTTTACTCTTTGGCCTGAAAATGAGTGCTAAAACACTCGAAACATGTAGCCATTAGTACTTTACTAATAAAAAAAGTGTTTGTGAGATTCAATAGAGTCAACCTTGAAGAATTAAAAAAATATATTTTAGCACACAAAAAAGTTATTGAAATTTTTAAATTTAAGAATATTTAATATTACATCCGCAATTAATTATGTTAAAAACACATGACCAGAATGATACACTCTAAAAAATATGGTAAATTTACCTCACTGGTATGTGAAAAAACATATGAAATATAAGGTAAAATTACACCAAAAAGAGGGTAAACATCAGATTACCACAAATTAGGTGTAATTTTGCCTGGTAAACCGACTTTGCTGGAAAAATACTTCAATAAATGAAGTAATTTTCCCCCACTTGGGGAAATTTCCTTAGGAGCAAGCAAAAATAATATATTTCGTGGAATATTACCCCTTATGTTGGTAAAAATACAATATGGACAATACAAGGACATGAAATTCTGATTTATATATATTATATATATATAGGCATCTGTTATTTGATTGGAACACAAAATGTTCTTTTTTTAACATTGTATTACATTGTGTCGCTTGATCAAAAATTAAACTCGTTACGAGAATGCATTACATAGCCGTCGACTATACAACGCGCAAGCGTTTGAGGTACGCAGTTTGAATACAAGTGCGGCATCTACACTGATGGCCTCAACGCATAAATGTAAATGGTGTGTTTTTCATTTTGTCTTGCAAATAAAGATTGAGGTAAGTTCATTTTACATTAATTATGTATTGAGATGATTACCATGTACTTAGTTATGACAGCACACATAAATAATAGACATACACCTGCATATGGATATCTAATATGATATACTGGAACTTAACCTCAATAGCATTTGGCGTTATTGTGCTTACAAGATATGATACATTTATTTAAAGTTTTCAACGTGCAAGTGACATGCAGGAAACTACCGTATCAAACATTTCAATTTAAACAACAGAAAGTCTTCGTTTTGAAGGAGTCAATTCTTTTTTTTTCTCTTTCATTAAACATTTGGAAATAAAATGACTAGTGTCTTGCGTTATGGAGGCTATGTTTTCGTTAGTTAAATGATGATACAAGTAAAGTAAGGAAGAGATATTTTAGTTTTACTCTAGGATTAATGACAAAAGTAAAGTAGGTATTAAGCACTTATACATGCAAATGTGCAGACCGCAGGACGGCAAATTGAGTTCAATAGTTAATCACAACATATTTATGTATTACTAGTATTGCGGAATCGCCAGATATCAAAAATCGTTAATCGATTTTAGTAAAAAATCAATTTTCAAAACCAGTTTCAAACTAAAAACAATACATATTACTTTTTTAAAAGTGCTATGTACTTTAAATTAGAAAAACCTATTTAAGGCGTAATAATCTGCTTTTAAAAACCGGTTTTGATTTTGAAAACCGGTTTTACCGTTACAATGTTTAAAGACGATTAATCACTGCATTCAAACCCCGGTTTCACATAAAGAAGGCTTCGATTCGCAGCACTTTATCTACATACAATATATTTTAAATGCTAAATTATTAAAAATTTCAGGATAATCTAAACTTAAAGAAATGAGGTGAATACACCTTGATAATATGCTGAAAGAAGGTATTAATAAAAATATGTTTCATATGTTTTTTTACATTTATTTTTCTTTTCTAGGAAATGTGAACTCACATTCTTTAATGGTAGAAAGACAGTTATTAGACCCAACAGATTCATTTCGTTCTGCATTACAACAAATGATGTCGGCATTTTTTATTTTCATTTGCAGTACGCAAAAGAGGCTTCTAACACATTAGAAGTTCTGCAGAGGTATTTTTTTTAAAAATATACCTTGAACAGGGCAACAAAAATAAAAAAGCTCCAAATCCAACTCAAATTGATAAATTTTTTAATGTATTTTGTTAGTCAAAATTTATTTTATGTTACATTCAAGTAGATCTTTGTATTATGAATACAACCCAATTCTTAGTAACTATGGCTTTTCTTATCGACCTTTCTCCCAAAATGTTTACTCTTTAAACATTGAAATTAAAATTTATGAAATTATTTGTACTTTCTGTAATCCAACTAATTAATATATCTTTCAGAAATTATTAAAATAAATGTAATATTGCAAATGGTATTTTGAATATTAAGTGGAGAATCTGCATTAAGTTCTTAAATGACATGAACAGTTTATAGATAACTGAAACTTAATATTTCTGGATGAATAAAACAATCCTAATAATCAATTATTTCTAATTTCTTGTTGTTACTCTAATCAACACATTAAAAAAAAAATGTGGTAAAATTACCCCAAAAATAGATGGTAACTGGGCTACCGCCTATTTTTGGGGTAGATTTACACCTATAGGGGATTTTTCACATACTGGTGGAACATCCCTTGGTGTGGTAAATCTACCTGAAATTATTCCATTCCATTAAGGAATATTACTTTAGAGGTGTAAATTTACCAAGGAAAATTACCACACTTTCAAGGAATATTCCACAAGCATGTGAAAAACCCTTATAGGTGTAAATTTACCCCAAAAATAGGCGGTAGCCCAGTTGCCATCTATTTTTGGGGTAATTTTACCACATTTTTTTTAGGATGTAGATGTTTTAAATAACTATGCATACATACTTAACTTAATACAACAGTGAAATTAAAATCGATATAATTATATACAGATGTCCAATGCATAAATGTAAGAACATGGAAATACCACATATAATTACAATTACTTCATTCACAAAACCTCAATTTTAGTTCTCCTGAAGATTATTTCATCCTAGGAGACGCTCGTAGAGAGTTTTTAAACTACCATTAAGGATTCTGGTGTGCGTTTAACATTTGTATATGATCCATGTATACAATCAGCACAGCGACAAAGGAGAACCTAACAACAACAAAGCGAATGGAAGTATCTTTAATGGTTTTTTTCGCGACTTCAAAGACGGTTAACTCGGATTTTTCTACTCCTCTTTTCTATCTCACTCGTTTCTCTCCTCTTTCTAGGAGCGCGGGCCCTCTTTCCAGCGAGGTGACGACTGATGCGCGGTATCTATCATTAACATAAGTCATATATGTTTAGGAATTCGTCATAAGCGAACACCTCTCCCTATTGTAAAATAAACAAGATTTCTAAAAGCGACCCGTGCGTAGAAAACGTAAACTTCCACATTTTATTTACTACTGCTAGCATGCGTGGTGCGTGCCTCTTGAGTCGTCGATCCACGGTGTGGTCCTTCGGCGCGCGCGCGCCGCCTATATAGCAGGAAGAAGCGAATGAACCTGTTCTAATTATAACGCGTCTCATCCCGTGAAGTTTACTGGCGCGGGTACAAAGCTCCCTCTGATGCGTATTCCGTGCGTGTTTGTGCATTGTAGGTGCAGTACTTATGAAGTTCAAGGAACTTGCATCGATATTGGAACTATTTCGCAATGAATATCGAATAAATAAACTCAATATGCGTAACGCTCAAAGCAGAAAGGCTAATATACATCAAAGAACTTTTAAAATTGTAAAAGTAACTCTTTCAAATTGAACACCTTTTACGTTTTTACACTGTTGCGTGTTCTACAGCGATTTCTTGCTGCATTTCATATATCCATCTTTAGTGGTTTTTTTTAATACTGCTTTTTTTTATCTTGTTTGACATTACATTATATGAATTTTACAATTTTACAGGAGAATTCTTATTATTTTACAAGCGCTTCCGAAAAGATTTGACAGGGTTAGAAGTTTCTGTGGTTAGAAAAAGCTTAGAATTCTGAATTTTTGGACTTCAGGGTGCTCTCTCATTTTAAAATATTTTCAAGGCCGTACCACTTCCGGTTATACCGGAAGTCGCCATTAACTCCCTTATTTTAAATGGAGCACCCGGTATATTATCTCAATTTTGGATTCTTAAGAATATTTCATGATGTGTTGCATCTAGTTTCCCTATACCTATTTCCATTTGTTTCTGAGTTATTTTGATTATTTAGCAAATTTTAAAATATGTAGCCTCAGTTTCAATACTGCTCCTTTTACCCATTTTCGGCTGATTGTTTATTATTATTACTAATAATAAGCTATTATTCCTGCAACAGTTGAAAAAATCCTTATTATTTTCAATGCCCAAAACCGAGAGAGTCCTGAGATCGTCCGAACTGACAATACACGAAGTCTGCAAATTGAAAAATTGAAATTTTATTCTAGTAATTGCGTAGGTCAAACATATGAATTATAAAAAGTGTTGGCCCGAGTATGGATCCTTGGAGAACACCTCGTACTATCTTGTCTATCGCCGACGTATAAGTTCGTTTTTTATTATTAAAAAAACTATCTATACATTCTTTTTGTCGTCGATTAGCCAAATATGCCTTGAGTAGAGTTAACACATTGCCTCTTATTCCGATGCTACAGAGCTTTTTAATAGTTATTTGTATCTCTAGGCCAGAAACTACAGTTTTGCGAGTATACTCGCAAAAGAGTTTCTGACATTGTGATACACAATGTTTTTTGAGCCGACAAATCTTAATTTTGAATTGAAAATAGTAAAGAAATTTTGACACTAGGGAGTTGACAGTACAAGTTGCCACACATGTTATATACCTTGGTATTTTGACGTTTTCGAGAATAAATCTTTTTCTGTAATTTTCTTTCTAGTTTAATATCTATTTATCAATAATACGTGCAATGAAGACACCAGTTCATCTTAGTATGGTTGAACAGTAGCTTAATGACAATTTATTATACGTCTGTCATGTGGAATCTAGTATTGCCAACCTTTAGTGACATTTTTGCTTGCCTAGGCGCTTTGAAGTACTGGAAAATGCAACTTATCAAATGCCTTTGATTAGTCATAGTATATAGCAACTGTTTCTTGTCCTTTATCTAAACTTTCAAGTAAATGATGCATGATTCGATCAATTTCCCAGAAACAAATCCAAATTGGGTAGCTGGTACCAAATTATATGTAGACAAATATGATATTATACGGTTATTTAATATTTTTTTCATAAATTTTTGAGAACGCCGGTAAAATAGATATTGGGCGATAATTGTCTACATTATAGACGTTGCCCTTCTTATGAATGGGAACTATTCGCGACCGCTTTAACAAATCAGGGTATATTGCTTCCTTAAAATACCAATTAATCATATGATACAACGGCAAAATAATATATGGGACTGATTTCCTTATAATGTGACATGGAATATCATCACAGCTCGGCGACTTTTTATTCGCGAAGTTCTGAAATACGTTCGAGCTCAGCTAGGTCTGTTGGAAACAGAAACATTGATGAAGCAGCGTCCAATCCACAGCACACGTCATGCAAAGAACTATTCAAATCTATTTGAGTGCTTTAAAAACAACAAATCAGCTAGTAATTAGCCATCAGTAACAGTTTCGTTATCAATACTTGGAGTTATTGCAACAGTATCCCAGTTCTCCGCTTCCAATAAAACCAAAAAATTATGTATGTTTGGCTCACTAAATACGTGTTATTCATAAGTGACAGACTCGTCAATAAAATCAATATGGAATTTTGTCATCTGATACGTATGATCCAACATCGAGCTATAAGTATTATTTCTGTACATTCAGAGACATTGTCAAGGTTGTTTGTAAAAATATTATCCAAACAGCTGGATACCACCGCAAAAGATATCATTTGTTCCCGCTAAAACCACAACATAGTCTCAAAGAGTATATAATCTCGCCAAGTTGGAGACATTCTTCATAACAGCATCAAATCTAGCATTTGGTTTAAGTATAACCTCTCTTGAGTACATATTATCAAGTAATTTTGCCACAATGTGACTCACACCCCTCAGCTGGCTATCTCCGAGAAGCACCAGCCTAAGTTTGTTGAAGCGGACATGCCTCTCTGTTACTTGGTTTAAATTTGCCATCCTCTTCACCATTATAAATAGCGCTTGGCGTTGAATTGTAATCAAAATCGAAGGTTAGGGCTGATGTTTGAGCAGCTACTAATATAGCGTGATCTCTAGGCAAGATCTGATGAACAACTGATACTTTGTATGGATACATATGTAAACGACACTTCAAGATTCTATGAACGGTAGTGGAAGATACATTCGTTTGAAGTGATAAACGACGAACTCATAAATGTGGGTTTTCGCCAACAAGGTTTTCTACGTGGTTAACAATATTTTGCTGTGTACGTGGTCTATCACAATTTTTGCCTTTTAAAAGAGATCCTATAGTTTGAAACTTCTCCACTACTTACTAGGCGAATATGATGTTGTAAAGCGGTATTATCCACTACTCCATTAGGAAACTGCAAGCGAAACTGTCCTTTACATTCAGCGTAAGAATATTGCAACTCGCCATTAAGAAATTGTGCACTTCGGAAATATGCTTCAGCAATAAAAATATCTTCTTACAATGTTTACATTATATAGTAGTATTAAGTTAAAGAGTGTCAGGAAAAATTATATTGCTACTAATTACTTATAAAAGGCAAGCGGCTTATTATGCAAGTACTAGTTTTAGAGAAATTTTTTTGGTGACCGTTCGTGTAACTGGGATAAAATGGTAATTTAACATATTTCTTAATCTTCCTGTCACTGATTTCTAAAGTACTCACATTTCTGTATCTTATTTTGTTTTTATGTGTTCTAATGGGATTGTATACAACAACTTCTGAGAATGCATTAAATGCAGCGATTTTAATAATTTCTTTAAGTTCTTTATTATATCGTTCTATAGATAGAGGAAAATTAAGTAAGCGGTCCACCAAAAATTTCTGAAATAAATCTGACATTAGTGGTGGGCTTTCTATATAAGTCTATTTCTAATTTAATTTTATTTCTTATTACTAACATATCGAGAAAAGGAATCCTATGGTTTGTTTCTTCTTCATGGGTGAACTTAATGGAAGGAAATTTTGAATTTAGCTGTTCAAGAAAATCTCTAATTGAGCACTTACTAGTATCAAAAACACAAAAAATGTCATCGACGTATCTAACCCAAACCCGTGGAAAATCTGCCAAAGTATTCTGAAGATCGGTTTCAAATTTTCCCATAAAGAGGTTAGCTATGAAGGGAGATAAGCTGTTACTCATTGCTGCTCCTTTAGTTTGTTGGTAAAAGGTACCGTTGATTTGAAAGAAATTTCGTTTCATGCAGAGCTTCACCAAAGAAATGAAACTATCAACTTCATTACTACCCAATTGATTACCTTTCAAGAAATCTTCTAAGTAAGTCAAAGTGATATCAATGGGGACGCTGATAAACAGTGAACTCACATCAAACGAAACCAAAACTTCATTGTCAGTAAGTTCAATGTTTTTAATCTGTTCAATAAACGCGTATGAATTTTTAACTGCAAAATCCGGGGGTTGCACAGGTAAGTGATTAAATTTGTCAGATAGCCATTTGGACAATAAGTAAGTTGGACTATTGATATTGGAGACAATGGGTCTCATGCTCTTCTCTGGTCTATGTATCTTACAATAGATAAACAATACATTCTAGGTAACACTGGATTTGATACAGTTAGTCCATATCTTAAGTTATCATTAACAATATTCTTACATTCTAATAAGATCATCTTGGTTTCTGTGATCATTTTTGATAACGGACTTTTAGTTAGCTTTACGTAAGAACCTTGCATTAAAAGGGTACTGACACGATCAAAATAATCTCTTTTGTTTGCAGTAGTATTTTTGTGATCGTAATTTTACTAGTTTTTTTTTTTATTTTTTATTGTATAATGTATATTCTATTTCACTATAGTGGATTCGAAACTGTATTTTTCCATTACTTCATTTAATAAAGCTTATACAATAATCCCCACTGCCTAGGTATTATATTGCAACTATTCTATTGTTACAGCGGATTCTGTGACGTTATTTTAAAACGACTTGTACGGTATTCCATCGGAATTTGCACCCTTCGGCTATTTTATAAGAGCGTGCGTCCATACGTGTTTTTCAAGTACGTAGAAAGTCAAGCAGTTCTCTTGTGTATGTGTGTATAAATATGGCGACTTCTCGTTTTTCATTTTTATTTCAATACGTAATTTTCTCGTGCAACACTGATGGAGATAATGTAACAACACTACATACGTTTGTATATACCAGACTGCGTGACGAACGCGTATTATGTAGGTTCATGCGTCTCATTGCTGTTTCGTAGCGCTGAAGGTATGCACAGATTGGCCAATAAGGTTTCTTTATCTTATACATGTTGTCGTGATGTGTAAGTCGGGAGATCGGATTACTGATGATATTCATGTAAGTTAGGTGATTCATGTAATCGAAGCGAACGCATTAATATTCGTGTGAAAACGAGGAATATGGATATGTTACCTACTGCAAAAAATTCCTTTAGTTGTCTAGAATCTATTGTATTCACCTATTCTTAGAAATACATTGCTTATGAGAGATGTTATGTATGTACTGTTATCAAAATCTCTTTGCTGGAAATTCTGGTTTATACACTGAGAAAAATTGGGGTAAATTTACACAGTTTTTACATTAATAATCGTATAAAATAATGTAATACAACCATGCTATACTTGCAGTCCATTATTTGCAGCTACTGTAAGAGTGAAATTACAATAAAAAAAATAATTTTACACAATGTTGAGCGACTAACACACATAACAGTGACTGCTAGGTAAATATTTTGTTTGAATACGTAATATCGCATTAAGTTGTAATTTTGCCAAACTAATAGCACTGCCCAAGCGATCTTCCCAAGGTTATCAATCTAAAAAAAAAACAGAAATTGATCATACAAATGCATTTATAAATGATGTGCCTATTACGGTCAATTTCTTTTAATGAAAGTATGTTTTTCCTAGCAGATAATCATATAGTTTACAATAATTTAGAATTTTAGATTGCGTTAATTACTTTGCGGCATGTTGGGGGGAAGAATTGACTTTGATGTTAACAGATCATCTCTAATACAAAGTGGACACAATTCTTGTAACAGTACCTAAAACCAAAAAAATATTTACCACGTTATTTGTAATTACAGATAAGCAATGGGTTAAATTGGTAAAAAAATATGCCATAATGAGACCAAACCACATAATCCACAAGCGATTTTTCATAAATTATTATCAGTCTGGAAGGTGTACCACTCAATCAGTTGGCATAAATAATATGGGATAAATCTCAAAATTAATCGATATTTTAACATTTACCGGCTTTTAGCATTAATGAAGCTCCAAATTCTAATATCTATATTAATGTTTATAATAGCTGGACTATTTCTAAATATAAGTGAATAAATTCTTGTTATTTGTTTATGACTTAAACGTGAATATGTGTTCCTTTTTACTGTGAATTATAATTTTGTGAGGGCAGGTAATTTTAAAATATAGGTGTTTAACCTATATGTAAAAGTAATCAGAGATATACGTAGTTCTTTTACTTAGATTTATTATAGATAATGTGATATGCACAGTCCAAGCATATAAGTAAAGAGAAATAAAAAATGACAAAATTAACCTAGCTAGCTCAGCAAAAATTTAAAAGGGCGCCAGAGATTCTAAAATCTCAGAGAAAATTCTTTAAAAATTAAAAGTGGGCTTTTGATAAATTTACTTTCTTTAAAATCCCCAAAAATTGAAATGGCTGATTTAAAAATAAAAGAACTAATTAAGGTGATATTTATATTCATTAACTTTTATTGAAAAAGAAAAAAAAAAAAAACACTTGATAACAATTAGTAGGGGAAAAAACCGTGACACAGAAGGTGTCGGATTAAAATAACCCCTTGGTGAAATTACAATTAAAACAGGACAATGCAAATCCTTCAGCAAACAAAAAAGTGAATTCGTTCTAGAAGGAATTTCAATACAAAAAAAAATAAATCCACGTGGTTTCAAAAATTCAAAGCAAACTAAAAATTTAATTCAAATAACGTGGAGAAACAAGCAAAATTAAAAATGAAATATAAAACAAGCTCTCAGCTTCACTTCACCTACCCCGAGGTGATAAAATTAAAATTAAATTATAACTACTATAAAAAAAACGGAAAATTTAAACTCTAAACGCGCTTACTTCTAAAACGAATATAAATAAACAAAACTTACTTCAATTGTGCACAACTAAGAAGAGGAGAAGTCTGAATACTGATCAAAAATAAAATAAACCGAAACAAATGAAAAATTGTAAAATGGGAAAAATGAAAGATCTCAAAATTTTACATCTATTAACTCGCGTCACTATTCAGACTCTGCCCTAAACGTGGCCTCACACACCGCGTATATACAAAACAGCTGACTGCGCGCGCTCTGCAACGGCCGCAAACAAACATAGAAAACGCCTTATAAGAAGGACATAACCAAGATAAACTAATGCTAAACTTATAATCAAAGAAAAATAAACTAACTAACTGAACAATTAAGTATACAACAAAACTACTAAATTCAAAGAAAAAAATAAAAATTAGTGAGAATTTGCGCGCGGCAAAACCAAAACTTGATCTTATAAAATTAACAGCATAGAGTTCAAACAACTGGGGAGACATATCTCAGCAGTACGTCTCATTTCATTGTATTAAAGAAATCACAATTCTTGCCGTCATAATGGGATTGACACCAAACATTTTTCACGGTGTACGGATTCGAACGAACAAAGTGGCAAGGTTCTTTTTAAGAATCAATAATAAAAACATATTTTATTCGTGGCTTTAATTAGCAATCATCACCTTCCAATTCTGTGGTAAATAGAACCAACAGCAAAATAATCATTAAATGACTTTTGACAGGTGATAGTTCCAAAAAGGTGCCAACCCCAAAATTAAAAAGATATTGAAAGCAGTGCTATAATGGACTACAATAACTCTGTTTGAATTGCAAAGTTGCCAGCCTCCAGCCATGTATAACTTATGGAAGGTGACAGTTGCGGAATATGCTAACCCCAAAATTAAAAAGATACCGAAAACAGTACTACAATGAACTCTTATTATACACACTAAAAAATGTAGGTAATTTTTCTTGGTAAAAATCACTTTTTTTTGATAATTTTCCGCACTGAATGGGGGTAAACGTACAGAAACTTAAGGAAAATGTCGAAATGTTAAAAATGTTCCTATAATACAAGTATTTTACGAAAAATGTCTGTTTCTTAGGAAAACAAATCTCTAACATTATATTATTACCAAGAATAATATTAATCTCTTAGGAAAAACTTAAAAGGCTCTGCTCCGATAAGCCATTGAAAAGTGTCCCTAAAGCATATTGTAAATACCAACGATTAGCTCAATCGATGCCACCGTATTCGAGATATTAACATAAGGGTGGAAAAATTCACTATTTTTTTCTTAGGAATTACTTAAACTATTACGTTCGGATGTAGAGTTCGTTGCAATAGGGAATGATACATGACGTCACATGCGCAATGAACGAATATTGGTAGACGATGCCTCGTTGCTAGGTAACAGACTGGTAGAAGGCAGTGGGGTGTAATTGACGTCAGGCTTCGCGCAGATTTTGGTGACGACATGTACCATTCTCTATTGCAACGGACTCTACTGTTTAATCGATTTTGATTCACAGTGTTGCAACTGTACTTTTTAATTCTTTTTAATGTTAAAAAAAACTTCTCTCTATACTGACGCAGAAGTTACCGATATAGTAACCACAATGTTTACATGTTCAGGTCAATTCATATAAATCGTTTTTATTGATAATATTTAAAATATTAGTTGGCATTTTACATTGTGCGGGCAGTATTGGAAATTTGTTTGCATTTTTAAATTAAGTAATTTATTATTATTATTATTTTAATTAAATTATTTTAATACGTAATAAACGCTATTTATTTTATTAAAAATACTATGAGATTCAAAAAGATTGTCAATTCCGCTCCTATAGATAGTAACAGGGTGTAGGTATATGCCGCGTGTTTGTAATGAAGGTTTGAACTAAGTCAGTGTTGGAACACAAGAAAGTAAACGGATCTGTCATAAATAAGGAAAACGTAACCTATATTTGAACTCGCATTATATAAACGACTATGGATTGGTGTTTCTGCTTGTAAAAATGGAATGTAATTAATTTAAGTTTACTAAATTATGATTTTATAATTCAGTACTAACTGGTGTTTAACTAAATTTATTTATTACTTTAAATTATAACATACAATTAGTATAATTATTAAGTGACAAAACTGCATCTCTCAGTTCTTCTATGGTATGCATGCGGTTTCTATAGATTCTATTTTTTAGATAGCCAAACATGGAGTAATCTAATGTGGTTAGATCAGGCGATCTTGGTGGCCATCTTTGTGCTCCAACGATCCTGTCAGCAAAAAACTGTTGAAGATATTGGCAGGTTTGTCGAGCAGTATGTGCTGGAGCATTATCGTGCTGAAAATAACCTGCTTCAAGCTCATTTTCTTGTAACTCTGCAATAAACAATTCCAACATCTGTTGGTAACGTTGGGCTGTTACAGTTTCCTCGAAGAAAATTGGCCCTATTATTCGATGCCTGGACATAGCTAACCAAACTCCAACTTTTACGGGATGAAATTGCGTTTCTCGAAATTCGTGTGAATTTTCTGCAGACCAGATACGATAGTTTTGTGAATTGATATAGCCTGTTAGATAAAACCAGGCTTCATCCGAGAAAAATGATTTGTTTAGCAAGTCATCGTCCCTTAAATTGTTATTAAACCAATCGCCTATCCTGATCTAATGGTAATAATTTCTGTACCATAGAAACTTTATAGGGATGAAAATATAACTTTCTTTTGACAGCTCATTGCGCTGAAGTGTATGATAAGCCTATAAAATTATAAAATGTAATAAACTATTTCACTTAATGTTAATATTGATTTTTTACCTGTTTGTTGAGCTAATTACCACAGATAAATTTCCTTATTTTCTTACAGTATTCAGAAATACTATTATTGGTGATATTAGATATAAATATAAACGGTTTGAAAAAAGTTATAAGATAAATAATCGAAAGATACTATAACACGCACGCCAATGTCGCTAGATGTCAAGAAAATTCATTTAATGTATGAAATTTGTATGTAGCTAACTTCCCTCATTAAATTGGTAATAAGTATAGATAAATTTTTCCGGAAAACAGTTTTTTTATTACGACAATCATTTTGAATCTCATAGTAAGGCTTAGCCTCCTTAGCCCCCCCTGACGAGCCGCCACTGAATCGTACCGGAATTTTATCGAAAGTTTTTCAGTGTGTAGCACTGTTTTCGATTACGCAAAGACTTTATTAAGACACCGAACTAGAAAAAAGATATTGTACTGCTAAGGGTAAGCGGAAATAAACTATACATAATTGAAAGAAGCTTAAAACCAAGCATCAGACACAAAAAAGGGCTCACGTCATGCGTCAATTAATTACCAAAGTTCACCGTAGAATTACGTGGGCATTCCGTACTTATTCCGGCCGGGCAACTACTTCCGTCTTGTGTCTTGTGTAAAACATAGGAGCAAGCGTACAATGCGCATTTACATATCTAATACGCGGTACATACCTACGACTTTGTAGCTTTGTACTAACTAATAGTGAATGCAACACGGGAAAAGAATATACAAACGTATAACGACGTATTACGATACCTACCCAGATATACTCTCTCATACATATAGAATCAACGTATCAGCGTGTAACAAAGGCGAACAGCACTACTACTACATGCACGTACAGTAGTAACGCTAGTGCCAAGCAGTCTGTCTGACTTACCCGCGAACGAAGCGTAGGCCACGCGCCGTCACACACAAGATATCGAGAATAGGTTCTCTGGTGGGGACGGTTAATATACACTGGGCGTTTAGCCAGCCGCGACCAACTAAAGACCGAGTAAACGAACACGCGACGCGGACTATGCCGACGCCCGAAACGGCAAACTAGCCATTAGAACATCGGATCGTGGTAACGCGAAAGACGCACGCAAAGATATCTGGGCGAACTCGCGCGCCAGTCGTCGGCGAAGTGAAACGCGTGGTTTTTGGGTGCCGAAAACGGGATTCGAGTGAAGGGTTCCGCTTTTATTATTATTATTATTATTGTTATTGTACCCTTTGTGCGTGAAATCAGTGTGAATTTAGTGATGTTTTAATATTATACAAATAGTCAGGAATAATAGAATGAATTGGGCGCATGAGGAAAAGATTATTTAGCGTCGATATACAGTGCTGTTAATAATTTTATCTATGTTACTTTGGTTTAAATCATTGGTAAGATGTTCCACTGGATATTTATCTTATAAATTGCAAACAAACATTGTTCAATATCCTTCTTATTCATATCGAATTGATTTATCTATAACAACAAATTCCACGAACGAAAAAGTTAGGTATTAGGGAAAAATGTATGAGTTTGCCCTTGATTATTCAGGGTAATGAGAATGCACGGACAATATGAAATCAAGATAAAAGCTAACCATTACAAAACCTAAAAAACAAAGGATCATTTGTGAATTTGTATTTATTTTGCTCTAAGTCTGAATATAAAACAATATTTAAAAACATTTTCCAATTATATAAACATGCACACTACTTGTGCAAAATAATAACAGTGTCACGTATTTTTTTCTGAAAAACTCTCTCCGTTCTTGTTTTAAATCAGTAATTGATTGTCTTTTGTGAGAGTTATGTCCATTTAGATCTACGCATGGATCTTAACAAGTCCGATTTTTTCTTGAATTGCATTACACATGTTGACATAGACATAAAGTTGCCAGCCAAGGTATTTCTCCAGAAACTTCTTCTAGGTATTAGCATTGCCTAACGGAAAATGGTCGACATTTTAAACATATTATTTGAAAAGAATAAAATATTGAATCAAAGAAAATATAGATTTTTTTTTTATTTCTCAAAATAGAATAAGTAGATGATTTTGGTATATAATACTTGTCGAACTTATTGTTCTTCTAATATTATCAAAATTACTTTCCGTTTCTGTCATATTGCCAATTGACATTTCTTCATTGGCGTTCCTGCCATTGTTTAATAATCGCACCTATCTTGCTATTTATGCTAAATATGTTATGTAACTGGAATGAAATAGGAGAAGCCCCATCTATGCGACAATTTCTGTAAAACATATAAGTATTTTACGTATTTACTACACTGTATGGGGAGAAACTACTGTAAGAACATGAGCAAGATGTGCATGATTCGCACTATGAAAAAAAAACATTTTGTTGATTTAACTAAAAATAGTATTACAGCGATTCAATGAAGTTGTTTTAGCAATTAGGTAAAGAGCGTTGAACGCCTAAAATATTTCGTGGAAACAACAAAGTGATTATGTGATTACAGTTCTTTGGGAAATAATTTGGTTAAGATGATTAAACTTTTTAACTAAATATTTTTGTTGCTGTAGCATTGGGCTTAATCTTAGTTTATTTGAAATAACATCTTGTTGAACTAACTAAGTTTTTCCTGACAAAATATTGTCACGGATGGTACACACTTTATTCTCTGTTTATCTTTTTTATTTTAAAAACGAATATAAAAATAAGTAAAATTGACAACTATTTTCTTTGACAAAATTCCAAAATTAACTATATTTTAGTTGCTTCCTGACAGCCAGCGGTAAACTGTCTAGATACGTAATATAACTGCGCCGTCACACTGCCCCCTTCTTAGTTCTGATGGTCCCGAACAGAAACCCTGGAATGGAAAGGTACCTATTCGTGGTCGGTTGCAGAACTAAATCTTCAACCATATCGGGTCTCGATAATTGAATCTGTTGCTCCAATGTCCAATGTGGCCAGACATCGTCTCTTACCGATAAAACATTCCACCATCAAGCTATTAGCACTTCTCCTTAAACAAGATACACGGAACTTCGTTTCTTACAACAAGTCAACATTTTATTCTTTCTCATTTTGCAATTATATCGAAAGTGACCATACCCACGACAATGCCAGCAAAACATCCTTCTTTGTGTGTGATTTCTTGTTTGTTCTGGATAATGCCTCCCTGGAGTCTTTTGAGAGTCAGCCAGTACATGCCCCATTTGACTGGCTGATTTCAGATTTCCTGATTCTGGTATCTTGAACGAGGTGATTCTTGGCTTGTCGTCGGTGTAATTCTGCAATGTGTTTTAATATGCGACCGTCACAGTTCTATCAAACTAGGTTTCTTCGGTTATTTTCCTTCGAAATCAATTGCCGAGAGAGTTTCTCAAGTTTCTCTTCGAATTGTTCCAATTTATTTATTACATCACTGGATGTTCCTTCCTCAGAAACCACATGCAACTTTCTTATTTTAGAACATGCCTTTGAGGCCTGCTTGGCTGCTTCGTATTCCAAAGCATGTGTCAGAGCGTCGGAACATTTATTGTGTCTACCCATTCGGACGCTTGTTGTACATCTGTGTCCTTAATTCCATCAATAAACGCTTGAGTAGCTAGTTGTTCCCCTGGTTTTTAATTGGGTTCGATATACTTGTTTTAGATGCTGATTTCCGAATCGAAGTTGAAGAGCCATAACCAATGCGCTATAATCCTGTCGCGCAACTTCTCACAAGCATTGAAGTACAGTTACAGCAGTTTCGCGCAATGCTATACCACTAGAGCAGTTGCTTTTTCTGCCATCGTCCAACCATTAGCCCTTGTTGCAGCCTCAAATTGGGTTTTATACACTTCCCACGGTATTTCTCCGTCGTAAATCGATACCTTTATTTTAGTACCTACAGTTTCAAGGAATTTCCCAAACATTTCTGTTTCACGTTCATCGAATTTTCTAGAAAGTTTTTCTCCAGGTTCCTGGAATTTGCAAGAAGTTTTCCTTGGAGATTTTTAGAGTTTTCTTCAGTTCTCTTAAAATTATCTTGTAAGGCAACGTTCATTCCTTGTATTAATTTAAACAACTCATCCATTTCCGCTTTTCTTGCAGCAGTCATCTTGTCGATTATTTAACACTCTAGTTCTTTACTAATCCCATTTCTGATACCAAAATGTTACGGATGGTACACACTTTATTCTTTGTTTATCGTTTTTATTAATACTGTCACAATATATTTTGTTCCAGCAAACAAATCAGTTTTTCTGTGTATGACAAGCAAAAAAAAAAAGACGAGCTAGGTAGATAAAGCAAAAATGTACTTTTAACGACATATTCGAAAGTATTTTAATTTAAACATTAAATTCGCATCATACACTTCCACAATATCTCACACAGAGAGAAAAAAAGTGTCGTATTAACTAATAAAATGGTGTATTGAACACTTTCTTTTTCAATATGCGCAATGATATTTTAGTGTTAATGCAATACGTAAAAAAAATGTTAAATTGCGTTAGTTAACTGAATAATAATAAATGTTATAAGAAACAGACTACGCGTGCTTCTTTGAACATGTACTTAATTTTCCATTAACAATTTCTACCTGCTAATTGAATAATACAACAACATTATCCCAACACAGTTACTTGTTGTAGACACACGAAGTAATAATTGTCTCTATAATTTTATAATATTGGTTTAGCACTATAAAATGTTGTTTCAAAACTTATATTGTTTCATTTAACCTACCTGTAGTATTTATCGAATGATTATTTGCATGTAATTCAACACTTTTAAGTGGTTATACGAAAAAGATTTTCTTGTTAGTGGAACCATTTTCGATTTTGCTTAAAATCACGTTACTGATTGGGCGAGTTTTTCATTTCATCAATGTATCCATCGATTACTGTATCATTAATGTATTAAACATAAATATGCTGTAATCGATGTATCTATCGATGAAATTAAAAATCCACCCGCACATTCAGCAATTAGTCCATTGATAACAACGCATAGCTATATATCGCCTAATTAGGAAGACTATAGTAGGTAATAGAAGAAAAACATTTACGGCATTATATACTAAAGTTATATTAGCTTAATAACAACTAAAAAATTATAAAGGTTTTATTCATACATTTGAAAGGAAAGTACAATTTAACGTTTCATAATAAATCATTAATAACAACATTTAACCAAAATTCGTTATCAGAATTTACCGATTTCGTAATACTACCCACCAAATAATCATTATTTTCAACGGAATTGGTTTTTATCATATTAATCGATTTACTTAAACAATTAGGGGCAAAATGATTTTTACGATTACATTTATCACATATTTTACCATAAGCTGGACAACTGTTTTGCGCATGCGTAAAATTACAACGTATACACCGACCTGTTCTAGAATTGTTCGAAACCGTTACAAACGATCTTATTTGAAGTTGCCGGACACCTCTTTCCAATGATCTTCTATCCTTGTGCGGCCCTAGGGTGAAACATGTCTTCTGTCTTCTTCCTGCATCCGGCTGTCGATGGATGTGTTTTCCAGCGCAATTTTAATATTATTTAAAATTTCTCGAACTTCCTTTCCTGTACAGTGTAACAGCGTCGCTGCTTGTATTTCGGCTGTTTTCCCACTGCAACCACTCGCGGTAGAATATAATTCCCAATCTTCTTTGAATTGCCTCCAATTTTTTTGCTAGGTCGCCCTCTATTTTCATCTTCTCGGGTTGAGATATATTCTCCATTTTGTTTTGTTCCTTTCTGACACTTTTTTTTCTTATAATTTGTTGCACTTTTTCTTCCTTTCACTGATTTTTTTTTTGTATTTTGTTTGTTTTTTATTCTGACTGTGCCATGTTATATATATACTCCGCGATGGGTTTTGATTATCTTTATTATTCAATATTAATCTTACAGAAACTTACAAACCTAGGTCTTATTGCCACGGAGGTTGGACACTGACTGACTATACGCATGTGCGATCACCTATATGTAATAGTATTAAATATTACATTTCATTGAGTTAACACCGATAGTAAATGTTTAAAGAACACCTTTTCAAATGTCAAATCGACAATTTGTGGGATTAAACCAACAAGATAAATATTGGTTAACGCCTGAACACTATAATCTTGTTAAATTAACTCTAAAGTGTGCAACAATATAAATATGTTTGTTTCAAATAGGTGCATATGATTCAGTTAAATGCAACATGGTTAAATCAATGCTCAAATTCGTGACACTACGAAAAATGTTGAAATAACCATTTCATTTCTCTCAGTGCATATTCGAAACTATTTTAATTTAAACATTAAATTCGCATCATACACTTCCACAATATCTCATCACGTTTGTATTTCTTCTACAACCAGCAAAATTACAATAATTAACCGATAAATATTCACAGCATTGTAAAATCGACGATTAATTTACCGTATATAGGTGCAGATTACTAAGTGCAATTTGATACACTCATCATAAGGCCGACTCGTCGCAGAAACTCCTTTTTCTCACTCGCCATCTAGCGAAACGAGCATCATCAGAGGACATTTAAATTTCAAATTTTCCACCCGCTTTCCCGCAGACCACCATCATATAAACCGGTCGCGCGTTTGCTAATTTGACATTCTCCTACTACCCATAAGAAAAAAAAAAAAAAAAAAAAAGCGACGGAAAAAATGTCCGAAGAGGCACCGCCACGATTTCCGGACACGTTTTAGAAAGAGAGAGAGAGAAATAGACGCTGGACGTATAACGCAGATTTTAATGTGTTCAGTGCTGCTGAAAAGTGTCTTTCCTAATCAATCCGGAATATAGAATATCTATTAACGAGGCATCAAGTGATTTCGCGGAAATTTAATTCTGTGCTTCATTCTGTTGGTTTATCGGCCGTCGTTCGTGGATAAAGGAAAAAGGACGAGTTGTTTATGCACTGTTCAGAACGTTTAGTTAATTTATAATAGCTCTTATTGTTTGTTAGTGCGCGTATTATTATTATTATTATTACTTATCGGTGTGTTATCGAACTCGTGGAAATTGATGGTGCTCTTCGCGATGGAATATACGAATCACAACAATAATTACTTGATCAGGCAGCACAATTATTGGAAATTCACTTACAACGGCCAGGCGGAAAGCGGGGTAAGTTGAAATCGATGAAATCCAAATAATTTTTGTTGTTTTTTCAGTTGTACACGATACTATACAAAATATCCCTTAAAAAAAAATCTCCAGCTTCTTGTATTTTATTTTTTTTTTTATTAAGGCTGCCTACACCGAGAGAAAAAAAGTGTTGCATTAACTAATAAAATGGTGTATTGAACACTTTTTTTCCTTTTCAATACGAGCAATGATATTGTAGTGTTAATGCAATACGTAAAAAAAAATGTTAAATTGCGTTAATTAACTGCATAATAATAAATGTTATAAGAAACAGACTACGCGTGATTCTTTGAACATGTACTTAATTTTCCATTAACAATTTCTACCGGCTAATTGAATAATACAACAACATTATCCCAACACAGTTACTTATTGTAGACACACGAAGTAATAATTGTCTCTATAATTTTATAATATTGGTTTAGCACTATAAAATGTTGATTCAAAACTTATATTGTTTCATTTAACCTACCTGTAGTATTCATCGAATGACTATTTGCATGTAATTCAACACCTTTAGGTGGTTATACGAAAAAGATTTTCTTGTTAGTGGAACCATTTTCGATTTTGCTTAAAATCACGTTACTGATCGGGCGAGTTTTTAATTTCAGCGATGGATCTATCGATTACTGTATCATTAATGTAATAAACAGAGATTTACTGTAATCGATGGATCTATCGATGAAATTAAAAATCCGCCCGCACATTCAGCAATTAGTCCATTGTTGCGATAGCTATATATTGCCTAATTAGGAAGGCTATAGTAGGTAATAGAAGAAAAACATTTACGGCATTATATACTAAACTTATATTAGCTTAATAACATAACTAAAAAATTATAAAGGTTTTATTCATATATTTGAAAGGAAAGTACAATTTAACGTTTCATAATAAATCATTAATAACAACATTTAACCAAAATTCGTTATCAGCGTTACCGATTTCGTAATACTACCACCAAATAATCATTATTTCAACGGAATGTTTTATCATATTAATCGATTTACTTAAACGATTAGAGGCAAAATGATTTTTACGATTACATTTATCACATATGTTACCATAAGCTGGACAACTGTTTTGCGCATGCGTAAAATTACAACGTGTACACCGACCTGTTCTAGAATTGTTCAAATCCCTTACAAATGATCTCATTTGAATTTGCCGGACACCTCTTTCCGATGATCTTCCATCCTTGTGCGGCCCTTGGGTGAAACGTGTCTTCTGTCTTGCTCCTGCATCCGGCTGTCGATCGATGTGTTTTCCAGCGTAATTTCAATATTATTTAAAATTTCTCGAACTTCCTTTCCTATACAGTGTAACAGCGTCGCTGCTTGTATTTCGGCTGTTTTCCCACTGCAACCACTCGCGGTAGAATATAATTCCCAATCTTCTCCATTTTGTTTTGTACCTTTCTGATACTTTTTTTTTATAATTTGTTGCACTTTTTCTTCCTTTCACTGTTTTTTTTTTGTATTTTATTTGTTTTTTATTCTGACTGCGCGATGGGTTTTGATTATCTTTATTATTCAATATTAATGTTACAGAAACTTACAAAACATAGGTCTTATTGCTACGGAGGTTGGATACTGACTGATTAAACGCATGTGCGATCACCTATATGTAATAGTATTAAATATTACATTTTATTGAGTTAACACCGATAGTAAATATTTAAAGAACACCTTTTTCAAATGTCAAATTAACAATTTGTAGGATTAAACCAACAAGATAAAATATTGGTTACGCCTGAACACTATAATCTTGTTAAATTAACTCTAAAGTGTGCAAAATGTTGCTTCGAATCGTATTCTACATATGTTAAAATTAGTTTCAGTAATGACGAACATCCACTTGCATCGGAAGTAGATACTATTGCACTTTTAGATTCCTTGTTAAATTTAAATAACAATACGTTAGGCATACATTGGGGGTAAGTTGCACCGTGTTTCCGAATTACAAGACGTTTTTTTTGAAAAAAATGACATTTGCAGTGTCTTGTCGGTGTTTGGGAATATCTCAGGAAATACGAAAGTTAGAAAGATGCGATTTTCAGTTTTAGCTCAACCATCATGAAACAGCACACGTCTTTTATTTTAAAATTGTTGCATTTAAATTGCAGCGTTATTAAATAGAGATCTGTGATTTTCGAACTCTAAACTCATGGACAACTTGATTTTTTAAATTGAACGGTATAGCAATTTTTACATAAATGGATGTAAAATTTAATTTTCTTTCGATTTTATACGGGTATCATTGTGTCTATCTCCAACGGTTTTGGAAATATTCGCGATTGAAACTGGCAGCAATAATACTGGCGTGCTTAGAAAGTGGCCAACTGAACACAATAGAACCATTTGAAACAAACAAAATTGTCTGAAAGATACTTAAGATGTTTAAAGTAGCATCTCTAAAGTCAAAGTAGGCTTGAAAAACAAACTAAGGTATCTAACCGTCTTAGTAGTCTATTGGCTATCATCTTTTGCATAATTATAGAAACACACTAAGAAGAGAAATAGACCTATAATTACTTACTAGACATCTAGATGATCCGGATTTGAAAACAGGTTTTATTTTTGCAAGCTTTAACTCTGAGATGAATAAATCCTCACCAAACGAAGGATTTATTATAGCTGTCAAGCTTTTGTTTAACCTTACACTGATAAAAATACATGGGAAGTTCAGTTAGAGAAGACCATTTTCAGTACAAAATTCAAAAATTTTTCTGCCATGCAAGTTTCACATAATTTTTGAGAAACTGTAAATTTGTTGATAAAAAAATCACAGAACTGGCAATTCAAACTATAGCCAGTCATTGCTGTGTCATGTAATGTCTTGTAATGTCTGTTGGTAAATAGATTGGTTTACCCTGCAAAATTTTATTAACGTGAGATACCTACTTCTAAACACACCGACCTTATATTTATATATTTCTTATAACCGACCACAATTTTTTGACAGTATCTAACCTTATAAAATGAACTGTACAAATTAAAATATACTGAACTAAATACGGCTCCTGAGACAATGAAAGAAATCGTTGTTCGCATGAAATAATTGATTAAAATTGATCTAGAGAAACCAGAATCATTGAAACTGAAATAGTAACTTGATTGGCTGAATGAAATATGTTATTGTTGGTATATGTTGGTTGTTAATAGTTTTTCACAACATTGCGTTATTATGTCAAATTACTAATGAAATAATGAAATATTTAATTAAAATATTGGTATAAATAAAATAAAACTGTATATGGGACAACAGCAATAACATATAAAAGTATTTAAATTCAATTGGGAGATATTACCCACATGTATTTTTTTATGTGTCTGTCCAAATTGCTGTACAAATCACATCTAGAATATGTGACGAACAAAGTCATTAGGAACTTCTGGGCATGTAGAGGAATGCTCGGTAAAACGTGGGCGCTAAAGCCTGCAATGGTACACTGGCTGTACACGAAAGTTATAGTACCCTCTATAACTTGCGCCTCGTTAGTCTGGTGGCATAAAGCAAATCTAGGCTATGCTATAAGTAAACTCCAAAGGATTGCCTATTTGGGCAACACGGGAGCCATGTCCTCGACGCCGACGGCTGCTGTGCAGACCAATATTGGGCTTCTCCCGTTGCAGTTGGTGTTGTGATCTGAAGCAACCCTAAGGGCTTACAGAGCAAAATGTAGTGGATGCAATGGTTTTTCCAGCAAAGTCGAAGACCACACCAGCGCAGCGTTTTCAACTACATCGAACAGACAGTACCACTGTCTGTAAAGGCACTCCCAAAGTAAGGTTTTTGTCATGGTTTTCCCTTACTAAGGAGAAAGCCATGGCCAAGGGGTCATTGATTTTATATAAGTATATTATACAGGGTCGCTAAAAAGTATGGATACAGTTAAATATTATGAAAACTATTAAACAAAACTTGTTGAAATTTGGTACATGGTTAAAAGTATTTAAATTCTATCGTCTAAGATGTTCTTCAAATTTCTATCTTCATTTGTTCTGGGGATGCAAGGCTAACTCGATTTTTTTTAAATGGCACGAAGGGTCAAATTTAATATTTTTGAAAAGAGATTTTTTTTCTGCGTTCTGTGATGTAACACTTCCGATATATCTTATTTTAATCGAAACTTTAAAAAAAAAAATCGAACTAGTAAAATTTTGAAAAATGAAAAATTTTCTTAGCCTTGGAAATGTTGTCTTTATCTATCGTTACTTCTTTGCTGCGTGAAGTTTGACCAAAAATTAAATAATAATTGTAAAAATAACACAGGAAATTACATAATTTTTATGTTACAAAAGATGTTTGAAATGATTTCCATTTACCTCCTGGCAATAATGAATACGTTGAGCAAAATTTTGCAAAGAATCAATCAAAATATTTGGAGAAATACTGGCAATTTCGTTTCTTATACGTTCTTGTCTTCGATTTGTAATGATCTGTTGACATACACTGAAAAAAATAATGGTAATTTTACATTGCCACTTATGTGTGAATTTCAAATCAGCACATGTAATTAAAATTTTCCTGAATAGGTTATGTAAGGAAGCGCCATGTTTAGTAGTTACAGTTACACTCGTGTGTTGTGGTAACTTACAAAGTACTTTTGCTAGGTAAAAAGTAAATTCTCAGAACAAGTTGTGTAACGTCGCAAATGTACAGTACAAATTCTGTAACTATCGCCATATGCATTTTTGTGTGTTATTAAGCGTCACTTATGAATCTTACCCGTGCCTGTCCAGACGCGTTTGTTATTCAGAGTGTTAAAATGCATGTATAAGCTAAGTCTAAAAATGATAGTATATGAATTATGTCGTTTCAAGTACTTGTTAATAAAGCCGTATAGTTTATTTAAGTATTCACTTTTTTTTTCACCGTTTTTCTACTCATATAATATAGTAAAGTAGGTACTAACGAGTACCAGTACTAATATGATTATATCTATCTTTATTCATACTAGTACACACAGTGTTTACATATGTCAGACAGCAAGGAGTAAAGGAAAGCAAATCTAGATGAAAGTAAGTAAATCTTCAAAATTATCTCCAAAAATTTCTCAACAGAATAAAAGGCTTTATCAGTCAGTTAAGCGTTTTTTCATAACTTGTTTCAATGAAAAGCATTGTTAAGTTTTTATGTTGGTTGGTAAAGTATTATAACATTCGATAGTTACTACTAACTACTTGCCTTTTATATAAAAAATTGAAACCGATAATAAGTTTGTGGTACCTATTTAACTCATATTTGAACAGTTATAGCTTAGAAGTTGTATGAATTTACAACGAGATAACAAGTCAACTCAAAACCAGTTATGTAGTAGAGTCAATACTTCCAAAATACACCAGATAGTCTGTTGCTAAATCAATACAAGTAGTGTTATTTTGTATTTATAGTGCTAAATGTTTTATTTAGATAGCAGATATCTTCCAGGTGTTGTCACGTTGTTGCTTTTTTGCTTGACGCTTCGCTGATTATGCTGTCCGCTTCTTCAGAAGTTCTCTAAAGACCGCCTTTAAAATCTTTAGAGAACCTCTGATATCATGATCAGCGAAATGTTAAGCCAAAAAGCAACTACGCGACAATACCTAGAAGACATATCTATCATAAATTACGGTCGTGAAAGCCAACACTCAACTATTGGTAAAATTACATATTAAAAATACATAAGCCGAGATTTACGCTGGAATTTTCCAATGTAATAAAACCGTAGTAAACCTGTAACCTAAACCTGTGTAGTACATAACGGATTTAGTAAAAGTACCTAAACTACATAATATACAATGTACTGATACATTACCAATTATGGAAAACAAACACATGATGGATTATGTAAAATTTTATTACAGAATGTTTCTGTAATTTTCCATAACCAAACGTTGGTTACAAAGATGCCAACGTTTGGTTATGTAATTTTACACAAAACCTTTTTATAGTGTACACTCGAGTTTTTACTTGACCCCACAGGAAAAAATCAAGTGGGGTCAAATCAGGAGACCTAGCTGGCCATTCAATAGCCCCCCTTCGCCCTATCCATCTACCGGGAAATGTTTCATCCAAATATTCGCGCACTTGACGACTAAAATGCAGCGGTGCTCCGCCTTGTTGAAACCATATGGGTTCTCGATTAAGAAAGTTACCATCCTGATGTACATATTTTGTGCATCATAGTTTCGCAAAATTCGGTTCTGCGGTCAAAATCGTCGTCACTTAATTCTTGTAGCAAGTGAATTTTATAAGGATGATATTTTTCGCTTTTCATTATTTTTTGTATAGATCCTCTACTCGTGTTGTGGTTCAACGCTAACTGTTGTACTGAATTTTTTGGATTTTCTACCACATCCAACATAACATTCAAAGAATTTTCTTCGTTGGTAATAATTCGAGATCGCTCAGGTCTTGCACGGTCTTTAACGCTACCAGTTTCTTGAAATCTTTGTAAGGTTTTTGAAACCGTCGTCCTGGAGATCGGTTCCCGATTTGGATGAATTTCATTAAAAAGAGTCACTACTTGAGCACAACTTCGCCTTCTGTCGCCATAACCAACCATCATGAGAATTTCTATACGCTCAGTTTCGCTTAAATGTACCATTGTTAAACAAATTATTGCATACGAGTTTATTTTTTGGGGGAATATGCAAGTGACACATCGTCAATAACAGCATTTTCAAAGCTAACTTAGTTTTATTTTTCCAGAATTAAATTTTTGAATTTAATTTTTTTTTGCCTTTTAATAAAAATAAAGGTGGGCATGTATTACATTACTGAATTCAGAAAAAAATGCTCTTTTTAAAAATATCAAATTTGACCACCCGTACCATTTAAAAGAAAATCAAGTTAGCTTTGTATTTTCAAAATAAATGATGGCAGAAAATTGAAAGAAGTCTCAGATGATAGAATTTAAACACTTCTAACTGTATGCCAAATTTCAACGAGCTCTGCTAAACCGTTCTGAAAATATTTAACTGTATCCATACTTTTTAGCGACCCTGTATATAATCAATGTCGTCCATGGGCGCATTTAATAACAACTGATAGCTGACCGATTTACAATAGATTATGTGAATTGATCACATTTCTCACATTTCAGCATTTCATATAAAACAGTATTGATATAATTGCGAGGCTACTGTATTATATTTTTGTTATATAAAGAATCATAGGGAAATTATTTAATTATAGTAGGAACATTTCGATTGTTATAGAATATAGGTAGAGGGCTAAAATTGACATGGAGGCACAATAGGTCTTTCTGGCGGAGTTGTTTTCTTCGGGTCGCAACCGCCCCTGGTTAAAAAAAAAGGTTTTAATTTAACAACAAATGCTATCAAATAAAATAATTAAACTAAACCGGTGGATACTTGCATCATCTTATTATATCGTCACAAGTTACAATATTCGTAATTTTAGTGTTTTTAGTTGTACTATGCAAGATAAACATCTCTTATTAAGATATTAGTTATCAAATTTAACATAATTACTATTTCAGATTCTCAATAAAAACCATTATAGTATTTTATCAATATCATTCTTTCCTTATTCTTTTTGCAAAGCAATTTTGTCACTTTATTACGAGATAATTTTGGCATGTCTAGGATTGATAAAAAACCACTTATCTGTGACAAGTACATACTATTGAATGTGGTGAATCAAAACGTGAAGTAGCCACTTCATAGTTGGTTCGTTACAATGTTGCAAAGAGCTATTTATATTTCCCAATCACACATTCATATTTGCGTTGTTGAAAGCGTTCCATTTCCCTAACATAAAATCAGTTAGTTTTAGACGTCTATACGGTCTACAGTCATGCTATATACAGCAAAACTACAGACTTACACTTTCTCATCGACAATTCAACTTGGCGATCGGCACTTAAATCTTCAAGAAGATCGCAATAGAATTTTCTATCGATAAATTAAAAGGAAAAAACCTAACTGTTGTTAACCTGTACACAATTTATTTTCTAGGGATCGCATCTTAACAGCCAATAAATAAATAGATAGGCGCGATCAATTAACATTGCAAAACAGACGAATACGGCAATCGCGCAAGGCAGTCGACTGAATTCGTAACACGGATAGTTTATTTAACGTGCGCTCATTAATTCCGGAATAAATAAATGCCTAATGCATTTTTTTCGGCCGAAGCGATATTATAAATTATTCAAAAACGCTAAATTAGAACCTTAACTAATGAAATCCCCGACCAATTCTTATCGGATTAGGTAAAGTTTCCTTGGAGGTAATACAACGTAAATCGTAAATTTTATTCGTATAATGCTTGATTGCTGAACCAGTCCGAACTTGCAAGATATTTATAAAAGGTGCAATACCTACAGTAAAAGTAAGACCTTTATTATCGTTGGAATAAGAATAGTTACCTATTAGTATTTACTGTTATGTGGCAATTTGACTTATGTTACTTGACACTATGTGAGCTCTTAATTTTAAAATGGTGCACCCTAAAAAAAAATGTGGTAAAATTACCCCAAAAATAGGAGGCAATTGGGCTACCTCCTATTTTTGAGGTAAGTTTACACCTATAGGGGATTTTTCACATGCTTCTGGAATATTCCTTGAAGGTTTGGTAAATATTACTTTAGGGATGTAAGTTTACCAGGGAAGATTACACCTCTAAAGTAGTATTCCCAAATGAAGTGTAGTAGTTTCAGGTAGATTTAGCACACCTTCAAGGAATTTTGCTATGCCATATAATATTCCACAAGCATGTGAAAAAAAACTATTAGATGTAAATTTACCCTAGAAATAGGAGGTAGCCCAGTTGCCTCCTATTTTTAGGATAATTTTACCCCATTTTTTTTAGTAATAGTTCTAATATATAGGCGTAAAATGCATTCATTGCAGGGTAAATCTATAATGGTTAGTTAACTATATGAAAATACTATTTCAAGGATATATATAAACATCAAAGCAGTTTTTAAAAAGAAAATGACATAAACGTCTTACTGGATAATGAAGTAATAATGAGCTTAGTATGTAAATTAGAATAACAACAAAGAAATTAGAGATAATTGATTATTTTATTCTCCCGAAAAATTAAGTTCCAATTATCCAATGACATGTTATATGCCATTTAGAACTTAAAGCAGATTCACCGCTTAAGTATTCAAGATATACTATTTTAATACTAGATTTAAATCTGAAAGATATATTAATTAGTTGGAATACAAAGGATTTACAAGAATTTTAATAAATGCTGCAAGAATAAGCATTGTTTTAAAAAGTAAAAATATTCCAGAAAAGTCGCTAAGAAAAGCCATAGTGCTGAGAAGTGCATTAATTTAACAAAATTATAATTAACAAAATACATTAAAAAATCGAACCACCTTCAGTTTTGACTCGTGCGGATTTTTATTTTTATTGCCTTGTTTTGGATATATTTTTAAAAAATACCTCTGCAAAACCTTTAACGTATTAGGTGTCTCTTTGGCGTATTCCAAAGTACGTATTAAAATTAAAATCGCCATCATTTGTTGTAATACGAATCCGTTTGTCGTTCGATCATTAAACAATGCCACATAACATTTCCTAGAAAAGAAATGCAAATATAAAAAATATATGACACAAATATAACACTGCGTAGGCTTTCACGGCCGGTGTAACTATAACCGTTAACAGAGAAGAAGGGTACCACCTTAGCAACACGTGGAAGAGCCTACTACGAACCGTCACGGTCAATGGAGCGGAAACTACACGGTTGGATGCACCAGGGGCGTATATTAAGAAGAATGTCGGACCATGGAGAATCAGTTCAGTTATCCTGAAGAAGCTGTCAGTATGAACAGCGAAACGTCGAGCGAAAGTTTTGACACACGGCGAAACCCGCAAGAAGCTGTTAGTTATAATGACACAAATATATTTTTATTAATACCTTCTTCTAAGCATATTATCAAAGGTGTACTCACTTCCGTCTCTTGAATAGAGAGATTATCCTGAAAATTTGCTAATTAAATTCTAGTTTAAAACCAAAATAGTCGTTTCCTTACTTTACTTATTTCATCACTCATGTAGTAACTCATGGCCAGGCCGTAACTCTTGACAAATTGTTTCTTCTTTTATGAATTGGACTTAAGCTAAGAGTAGTGCTACGTTATTTGGTAAAGTTGACTCATCGAGTTGAATGGAAAATTTGTCTCTAAGTCTTTAAGTAATCACATAATAATAGTTCAACGTCTTTAGCCATTTCATCGATTCTTCTTTGCACTGTATTATTACTCAAAGGAATTTTTTGATGATATCTGATGGCGTCTTATGATGAAGAACAGTTTCGATTACCTCTTTGACTGCCGGCATAATTAATTCCTCACCAATTGTGTGTGGTTTTCCCGCTTTTGCGATTAATAATGAAATATTGTATGAAGCTCGTAGTTCATCTTCTTGTTTAGAACACAATGCAAAAAGGTTTGATGTAGTTGGCTGTTTTAAATATTTCTTTTTAAGTCCTTGAAAATAGGATAAATCTTTGTCCTTTTTTTCAGCATATATTTTATTCAAATACTCTTGGGGCCTTAACACAATATATACATAATTAAACACATAGGTAATAATTGGCTTGTTGGCGATTGCGTAATTCCATATTTCAAATACTCAATGTTGTAATGCCGACATTTCTTCTTAGTTTCAGAAATTTTGGAATTCACAATTTCAATACATTAACTTTTCAACCGATTTATAGAAAGTTATAAAACTAATGGCTATAATGACTTCTTTACTTTATCAGTCACACGCGAGTATGGATCACTGGCGAAGCACACAAAAACAATAAGACATTAGAAGATCTATCCTTGCCTTTTAAAGATTTGATTTCGACCACGCAACAACTTGTAAGCCTTTGTTTGTTTGGGGTGCACTTGCCCTGCAAACAGGTTGTTACAAATTCTCGTATTTTTGTCGAAACATGCTTGATTGCGTAAATCACGTCTTTGCGTACCAACTTGCATGGACTTAAAGAAATTATTCGGAATTTGAAACATTCACTAGGAAGACTGAACAAACTGTATACGCTTTTCGAATAGTTTTATTTTTACATTGCCATCTTTTAATCGGTTAAAAATCTTCCTTATCTACCAACTGTACTACTTTATAGAAATATTAAGACGTGAACAAAGAAAAGTTACTTTGCTGCGAGAAATGTTTGTTTATAGATTTATCTATATCTGCGAATTCACGAATGTTTCTTTGTACCTTGCCTGTGCATGCACAGATGTTTATGTCATGCATCATTGCCGATATGAACTGACCACTGAACGTAACAAATTTCTTTATTTATCTATACTTTCTCGATTAGTAACAAATTGCGCTTATCAGATAGTGATTGATAAAGACGTTTTTTTTTTTCCTTCCAGAGTATCTATATGTATTTAATTATTGGCAACGCGCTTGATCTCCTTTGAACTTTATCGTTTCGCATCAGTGGCAGGCTTAAAGGTCAATGCTGATAGCAGATGTGTATTTTCCAATTGAACTTCTGTAGTAAAATTATCGTCGATATTTTGTGTGAATATAAAGTAGTCCTATAACCAGTTCTGCTAATTTATTATTAGTATTAGGTGCACTATAAAGAATTGAAATAGATTTTGTTTTCTAGAAAATGAAGAAAAAACATTTCTTTAAGAAGAAGCTTTAATACCGCGTGCTGATAATGTATAAAGGAGTGAGGATTATCTTCCTTGTTCCAGAATGAGCGTCATATAAGCTGTGTACAACTGATAACTTCAAATATACACCTGCTCTAATACGGATTAAGTTATTTCTGGCATGAACATGATGTATAAATTGCAAAGCAATTATTACCTCGTCTAAATTATATCCAACACCATAATTGTGTGTATAATTTTATACAGATTAAAATAATCTAATGATGCTCAATTTGAATGCTAGTAAAAAATGCATATTTTTTAAACAGAAGCATCATTTTTATACACTATAACACACCCAGCTAAGATAATGCATATATAGGGGAATGCTAGTGGGAGTGAGTAAAACAGCGTGGGCACTTAGGTACATAGCTATATGCGAGCGTTTGACTGAAAATCATCAGTAGCTTATCGGTCCTTGAGGGGGTATGGAGTTATGATGGAGTACACAAAAGACGAAAAAGTGCAAATAATAAAGTGGTATTACCAAGGTCATTCCTTATTATCTATTATAGATCTTTTTCAAGACACTTTTAATAATCGCCCTGTTCCTTGCTACAATAACATACATCGCATAAAGTCGAATTTTGAAGAATTTGGATGTGTTTCACCATCACTTCATAAAAAAAGCCCCAAACAATGCAAACCAAGAGCGTGATATAATGGTATGCGCTAGTGTCGAAAATAACTATACCCAATCAGTTTCGCAGATAGGGGAACAATTAGGTATATCGCGAGAAACTGCACGTAGAATTTTAAAAAAGAACAAGTACCGCTCTTATGACGTACAAATAAAAACGAATGAAATTTTCCCACAAGATAAATACGATCGGATACAATTCTGCCTCAACATAGTTGAGAAGTGCGTGGCAAATGAGAATTTCACTTGTAATATTCTGTTCGCGGTTGAATCTACTTTTTACTTGCATGGGTCACATAATCCATCAGTTACGCGTTATTGGTCGAGAACAAACAGAAATTTTGTGTACACCGGTCACACGCGCAGTACCCACAAAAGTTAAATGTATGGGCCGGTATCCTGGGGAACAATATCATTGGCCCATTTTTCATTGAACGAACATTAAACGCGCAGAAATACCTAGATTTATTACAAAATAGTATAATTCCCAGTGTTCGTAGAACACCAAACATAGTAATGAAAAATGTATGGTATCAGCAAGATGGTTGTCCTGCCCATACTAGCGCAACGGTGCGTCAATATTTAAATAATATCTTTGGAGACCGTATTATTTCACAGCAAGGTACAATTCCGTGGCCTGCCAGATCTCCAGATCTGGCACCAAATGATTTTTTTTATGGGGTTATGTAAAATCGCAGATATACGGATTTGAAGAGCAACGCGCCCATAACTTAGATGAATTACGTTTAAAAATTACGAACACCTTATTATCAATTAGTCCAGAGGTCTTATCTAACGTAAGGCATAATTTTTATAATAAGGTAGCTTATTGTTTATTGGAAGTAGATGGAGGACGTTTCGAACATTTAATTTAAGAATTTTGTTGAATTTTTAGATCTACTCTTAACAGGTGCATAAAAATTCGGAGTTTATTTTAGTTCAGAAATTTTTTTATTTATTTACAAGTTATAAAGAATTTTGAATTTTATTTAACACTGAATTAAGTGTTTTTAATTTATTTTAGAAGTATTTTAACTCAATATTACATATTTATCTGTAAATATTTTTTTTTAATTCTACTCCTTCCTAACGTGAATTATTTTATTTAGAACAATATTTTGGCTGTTGTTTTACTCAGTTATTTACTTTTTTGTTTGGGTATTTAGTTTAAGTTTGTCTATTTTTATACTAAATGTTAGTATATTATCTTATTGTTGGCCTTTTTTTTGGATTTACGTACTTTATAATATCCATCGCACCTACTAGTGTATTAATATCAGTATCAAAAAGTTTGTAGCAAAAACCAAAAGAAAACATACATCACCGCTGTAAGCCAATCACGTTACTGTTCATTATCGTACTTCCCTGTGTTGATCTGTATAGTTTAATTTTCTTTATGTTAGTATAAAACAAATAAAAAAGAAATTGGATTTTATGCGATAGTTTTTATTTTTCCATATTGACATACCTGTTTAACTCATTCTCGCAATGTTTACCATTTTTAATTACAACAATTACAGCAGTATATAAATACAGATATTTTACATTTTAAAATAACATTCATTCTTGATATCTAAACCATTTTGCTGACGCATTCTCTCTTACAACAGCAAATCTCATAGACGCAACAGATAATCCGCTCCTATAAACAAGATAAAAGTCACTGTATAAAAGCGAGCGACTGCATTCATGTACCCCGCGACCACAAGAAATATAAATACTCTGTGTGTAACTAACTGCCACGCACTAATAGCTCGAGACGAGCAGTCTGCTGTCGCGGATTTCGCACGAAATCTCCAGTCCAATCAGCATTCCGTGGAAGCTGTACAACTATAATGCTGATTGGCATAAAAATATCACGGACGGAGAATAACGAAAAATAAGAATAAGCCGTAAGGGAATTGGAAAGAAATGAAAAACTGCACGACTTTTCTGCATTCCGTTTATTATCTGCGTAGTATGATGTATTTAGTTAGGCTATATACCTCGCGGTTATAATGCGTAAAGGTATTTTGAAAATGCAGACGCGGATTATTACAGGAAGATTAGTCGTAACAAAGAGAATGTTTTATATACAGGGTGATTCTCAATATATGCGACAAACTTTAAGCGCTGATTTCTGGGGTTATTTTGAGCATAAAAGTTCATAAGAACATATGTCCAAAATCGCTTAGTTCTAAAGTTGTACAATGTTTAATAGTAAGTTAATATAATTAATGTTTTTATTATAAATTAACAAAATAATTAGTAAAACAGAATTAACTTATACTAACTGTTGAAAATGACCGCCCCCAACTGTAATACAAGCTTCTATCCTCCGTCGTATTGACTGGCGAGTCCGTTCTAAAATACCAGGGGTATTTCGAACTGTTTGAAAAGCTGCGATAATACAATTTCTCAGTTCATCGACATTTTCAATGGAGGTCGTATAAACTAATGATTTAAGCTGACCCCAGAGAAAAAAAGTACAAAGAATTTAAGTCTGGAGACCGAGGAGGCCACGGTTGTGGACCTCCCCGTTCTATCCACCGATCTGGATACGTATTGTCCAAAAACTCGCGAGCAACTGAACTAAAATGCGCTGGAGCACCGTCATGCGTAAAATACATTTGTAATCTTAATTGCAACGGAACTTCTTCCAGCAGTAGGGGTACCTCCTCTTCAAGAAAATTGCGGTATACCTCGCCATTTAACCGCATCGGTAAAAAATGTGGACCTATCAAGTGATCTCCAGCAATTCCGACCCACACATTGACAGAGAATTGATGTTGATGACGGGCGTTCACTAGTTCGTGCGGATTTTCTTGGCCCGTATGTGATTATTATGAAAATTAATAATCGCGTTTCTAGAGAAAGTAGCCTCGTCGGTGAAGAATATTTGAGCCAAATAGTCAGGATTTTGTGCGATTTTGTGTTGCATCCATTGACAAAAAGCCACTCTTTGCGGAAAATCTGCCGGCAAAAGTGCCTGCACCCGTTGAATGTGATATGGATACAACAGTTGATCTTTCAATATTATCCAAACTGTGGCCTGACTAATATTTAAAGCAAACGCAATTTTTCTGGTGCTTGTAGTAGGATATTCCTCAATTTCATTTAGTATCATTTCTTCAACTTGTGGAGTTCTCACTGTAGATGGGTGCCCCGTTATCAGTCGTCCGTTTTTTACAATTTCCCGTTTCACTAAGACGTTAGTGAAGATGGGCAAATATTGAATGATGCGGAATGATACGGTTCGGGTATCGTTCTTCATAAAGACGTCTAGCAGCACGCGAATTTCCATTGGCAAGACCGTAAACTAAATGCATATCACACATCTCAGCATTCGTGTAATTCATTTTAGAAAACAGAAACTGGCAATAAACTGAATGACTACTCTGACAACTATTGACAAATATTGAAATGACAAATAAACAATTCCCTCTCAAGACAATAGTCTTTGAAGAACTAACTGTGATATTATATCGTGTTAGTTATACTTCATAATTTATTATTAAACATTCAATAACTTTATAACCAAACCGTTTTGGACATATACTCATATGAACTTTTATGATCAAAATAACCTCAGGAATCAGCTCTTAAAGTTTGTCGCATATATTGAGAATCACCCTGTATAATATGTAGAAAATTAACAGTAGCTACTATTTTATTGGAAAACAGGATAACGTATTTATTTTATTATTATTATTTTATTATTAAGTAATTGTTACGATCTTTTTCGTGAAGTTTTCTATTAGCACTCTGCAAACGATTTTGTATCTCACTGTGCATCTACTTATTTTCTAGTTTCCTTTCACGTTTGGCACTCACCTTGTTGCTATTTTTATTCTTGTACGGTTTGTTGGAGCATTTTTACCAATCTAATTACCTGGATTTCTTATTGCACTCTTCGATTCAGTTAGTTTACTCTTGTTGTCGTTGTGTTATTTGCTATAGGAATTGAATCACATTCTTTCCCTAATTTATTTAGGATCTCCTAGCTGTTTTAGTCTACGAAAAAAAATATGTGTATTTCACTAGTTATTATATAGTTACTTTATTGTTTATTCAATCTAGTCGAATCGCATCGACAGCGTTAGATAATGTATTTTTTTTTATATAAAACTCTGGATGAAAATAATAACTCTTAGCTAAACCGGCAAATCTTTACCTATTTTTCATGACCTGTTCAGCGAATCCCTTTTTAGAATTTTAGAAACCAATAGGAATTTCCTTTTCACGATGGTAAGGATGTTGTATTTAACTAAAATCTATATGCATTCAATGAAAATAATAAAATAAATAAATATGTGCGATGCCATACCGTTTTCATATTCATACAGGATATTACCAGCTTTCTTTTCATTTATACAAGTTTTGATCTGATGAATTATTCGTAGTATTAATCACCAAATTTATTAAATCAACCAAAACATGGCTCAAATAATGACTTCATGAAGTTCAAACGTTTCTAATACAAATCCAAATGTTATTTACTTCATCTTCAATCTTAAAATTTTGATTATTTAACTTTTAATTGGAAATTTTCGGTCATGGTATAGGAAAAATGCGTTTTTCTCAAAATATGTTTATTTAATCAGGGCGTTTCGTCAATTTGATATTTAATTTAAAGTGTTATTGAAAAACCATGTTTTCCATTTAAAATTATTCGTTCTAGATAATTGAAAATATATTGCTTTTTATTATATTTATCTATTTTATATTTTTTATATACCCTATAGTAACAAAATAACATACCAGTTAGGAATGTTACGGAAAGCAAAATACGTAGTATAGTATAATAAATAAATAGTTAATATAACAATAACAACTCTAAAGAAAAGAGGTATCAATTTAATACGCATCGGATTAGTATATAGTACACATACACAATAACAAAGAATTATTTCCCTTGAACGGTCACTGCCATGATCATCTTACAAGAACGAGAGACGATATAAGGCCACCCCATCATAGGCTTGCCTGTACCCAGAAATCGTTGAACTACTGGGGGACAAAGTTATTCAACTGCTTGCCCACACAGATGAAACAACTACGGCACAATAATTTTGTTACTCAAGTGAAAAACCTACTGATGGAAAGGGAGTGTTACTCAATTCGGGAATTTCTTCCAACCTAGTGATATATATATCTTTTAATATGCATATGTTTTATTTATACACTTTTTTAACCTTCACAGTTTACACCAATATTTTTTATTTATACACATTTATATATACATTTCATGTTCTGTTTGTCTTCCACTGTGTTACTGTTTATTTATTTATTATGTGTTTTGTTTGTCATATTCTTAATTTTTGACTATTTGTACCCAGTACATGTGAAATCTAAACTGACTGTATCTGTAATGGTAATTGCAAATATAACCACATTATTATTATTATTATTATTATTATTATTATTATTATTATACAAGCAAGTAGTCCTGGATAGCGGGCCAAACATTAAAACCATCAAACGCCTTCTTTAACATCCTGTTACAGATATTTAAAGAATACTAGTACCTATCGTCAAGTGTGTATGGATTGTAGCCTTTATTGCATTTAGGTGTAAAACTGAGCAGTGTGCCATGCAAGAAAGTATATCAAAAAAATTTCATAAATTTAATCGCGTTTAGGGTTTGTTATTTTAGCGAAGGAAATATTTAGATTCTCGCCATCGATAGCAACAACGTATAAGCTACCCCCAGAAGGAAAAGGTTTTGATATCTGCTCCGTAGGGTATGACATTAAAAAAGCAACCCACTGTACATAATCTGATGACCCAACTTGTATTTAGAACTAATGAATACAATTAAGAATCTGTAAAATTACAGCTACTCTTTATTATTGTAATTTTCAGATGTGAATTTAAATTTTATAATGTAGACTTGATAATAACATGTGCTATCACAGACATAATTTTCTGTAACAGAAAAACCTAAGGCAAATTTACTGATAACAGCATCTGATTTTGAAAACTACGTTTAATTTAGTTTAAAAAAAATGCCGACCAAATTATTGCAATTTCACTCTTTTTTTTTTTTTTTAGTGTACACTAAACTTTACAATTATATAGTACCTACTTATTTAAATTAAAACTGACGCAATATTCATACTTATCAGCCAGTTAAGTAATTTACCGAATAACTCTCTCTTCTTCGGTGTGTTAACATTATTAACAATTCTGCCACTTCATGGTATCAGAAAAAAAGGCATTCTTTTCATTATTTAATGCATTTATGCATGCAATCCTTCATACTGTACTAAAATATATATATGTATATCATATATTTGAGGTCACGTAACAAGTATGTTACAATCAACTGAGGCAAGGCTTATATTGCCCAGAGCTCTTACAAACTCGTTACACTTACATATATACTTATGTTATATTAAACTTAACGTATTGCATAATTGGAGAAAGACTGGTTAAGAAAGGAAGGCGTGTCATGAGTGTGAAGTCATGCCACCTTAAAAATATAAAGAATAGTAGTACCCACTATTATGTGAACGTCTTTTAAAACTATTCCGATCAATTAAAAAATGAATATACGGGCAGTGAGAGGGAACTTCGTGGGAAACGGATGTCACTTAGCGCTTCGCAATAAAGCCAAAACATGTAAAAGACATTAAGAAAAGGCGTTTCTTCTTCCTTTTATGTGTATTCTTTTTGGTTTGCTTTTGTCGCGTCCATTATTCACGATATGCGCATGTAAGGTTATCCAAAGGGACATCTAGTAGGCCTATCCGTGCGTGAAGTGCTTATGCATTTAACATATAATAAAGGATGTTTATATACGGTGTGGAAGAAAAGTCTAGAAACGCCTAATTTTCTCTTAAACTGGTAGGCAGATAGCATGCTTTCAAATACTTCCGTGATTAGAGGAGGCAATGCTTTTTTTTAAATCGTTAGTCACAGGGCATGTATGCACTAATCGCCTAGACAATTGACATGCCACTAAAATGCAAAAGATATTAAAAAAATATATTTATTATAAGTTATTAGCTTATTTTCGTTATTTGAATGAATGCGTAATGCGTAAGAAATATTTCATGTGTACGTATTGTAGTTTCTTTTTAATTCTACTTTTCCTTGATTTTGAGAAATCATCAATATGAATAATGGAAGGCAGTGGACCCATATTGGACCCTTATGGCACACCTAAGGTTGAATAAAAGTTTAAGAAGAAAAAAACATTACAAAAAGACGAAATTGGATAAGGGAAAGTGGTCGAATTCTGCGCAGTTAATAAAACCGTAACATAATTGATTTTTTTTGAAACATAAAACAGTAGACATTCAATATTTGCTATAAAAAAGCGCTTGAATGATTATTATAGAGCGAGTTCCTTGATAGATGAAATAAATCAAAATAAAACGAAACAAATCTTTAAATAAAAATGAAATACCAAAATGGCAGCTAACAATATAAATGTACGTCTAGTTACACTGGCATCTAGTCAAAGAACTGGCCTCACATGGTTTAACAATCGCATACATATAAAAACAGCTGCGTGCGCTACGCCTAAAGATCATCGAAGAAGAATACTCCTAAGATGGACATGAGCTACATGAGCAAATACTAACAAATCAAAAAGTGAAATTAATTGAAACAAACTGAACATTTAAATAAATAAATTAACTAATCAAATCATAAACTAAATCTTATACAAAATAAAACAATTTGAAATTTCTCGCAACATTGACAAAGGCTTATAGAATTAAACAAGAAAACAGTGAATTTACGACAACCGGGGTGCCAGGCCACAGCAATGTGTACCTACAATAAAACAAACTTTTCAATCCGAAAAATGAACGTTAAATTTTTGTACTTATCTTTAGTCTTCACAAGTAGATTATTATCCTATGCAACTAGAAACGATAATGTAATCACAGACACAAATTCAGTCAAATTCGTCTACTCCTGCACACTAACTTTTCCCGCTGGTCCCTAGATGGCTGTATCGTACAGACGGCTAATTGTAAGTAAGTTATGTGAACGTTAACACAAATCCGCAGAATTACCTGCTTTCGCAAAATTCGAAGCATTGTCGGGAGCATAAGATTTCATATATACTACTTTGAATCATTAATGACTGGAATATCTAGATTGACATATCGATGTATTTTTTTTGTTTATGTATATATTCACAAATATTGAATAACATTTAAAACCTTCAATTTTGCATTAATAACAATAGAAGCACAAAATTAATTATACAATATATATTGTACCAATTATTTTGAACAATGGTGTATATACATCTCACGTGGATGCCTTTTAACTGCGAAAGTAATGACGTATATGCACACATATATCGTTAATAAATATACATATGTGGGGACCTTGTTTTGTTCCGTTGTTTTTATAATTCACGTGTGGTACATCGGATAGCTCATTTCTAATTTGCCCGGAAATTGTCTGGAAACGTTCAGCATAAATTACAGGTGGGCGTGACATGGAATAACTAATGATGGGAAAAAATGGGGAAAACTTGTCGATTTGCTGGTAATTTATAAGCACGCAGACGGCGAACTACTTTAGATAAATGTAGAAATATAAAGAAGGGCCAATTAGAGAATGAAATTATGTAAAATAGAAATAGAATTTATTGCGCCTAAAATTTAGTTGGGTATAATGACATGGTTTGATAAAAATTTAATAGTGGTGGGCACTATCGGTATTTTCAACTATCGATAGTCGGACCAACTATCGATAGTTATTGATAGTTGACTATCGATAATTATCGATAGTCGATTATCGATAAGCAAATTATTTGACGTTTTTGTTGACCAATAAAGTATTGCTCATAACATAGCCAATTATTTTCTCTTTAGATAAAGAATTGAACGAAAAAAATCCACATTTCAAGATGGTATTATGTTAATGTTTGCCAAAATTGTAAAGTATACGTCAAATTTAGACCTTGCTATTTCAAACAATAGGACGCCTTTTCCTTTGTGATATATCTAAGAAATATACTCCACGCACAATGCTTTTTAATGCAAAATTAATACATCCAAACGCTCACAATCACTGGTTTACTATACACGGCATCGGGTTTGGATAAATTCCAACGTCGATTTTCTCTAATCCGATAATAATGTGACGCGTACAACAGGAACGAAGAAACGAAAGAACCAACTAGGAGGGGAAAAATGTGAAATACGACTTCGTACGCGGCGCCCCGATTCTCCCAGTTTCCCGAATATCTATAGATTTATATTCGGTACGTGATAGGAACAAGTCGCCCAGCAGTGGATGTTTTATTTCGTATCCTGGAAATAACTAGTGGTGGGGAAATACTTTCGCTTTTTCCCTTGGTTCTTTCGGTTAGCGAGAGAATTGTTGCATTCCGGACAATAATGTGGAAGCGATACAATAAAATAAATTGCTGTTCTATTAGTACATACCTATTTGTAAAATCCAGTATATATTGGGCTAATAGAAGATGTTAAAAAATGTTTCCTTGGCGATGGTATATTGAAATATCCATATATCGTCCATCCTACGATCAGTGAATTATTTTAGTTTAACCTTTTTGATATAGGTGCTTATTCAGAGACAGAACCTTAACGTAGCTCGTATTAAAATACCATGGAGACGAGGTTGTTGAATAAAAATTTCTTTATAAATAGTTTAACATTTTCGTCAATTGATAGAATTAAATTAAATATAATTTTTAAAAAATTAAATTTTAAAATTAAATATAATTTAATTCTATCAATTGACGAAAATGTTAAACTATTTATAAAGAAATTTTTATTCAACAACCTCGTCTCCATGGTATTTCAATAGATGTATAAATCATTTCAATTTTTCTCTTGTAATGCTTATAGCCTCCATTACTGTTCAAATATTCAACACTAACGAATTTGTATTGGATTAATAATTAATAATCTAAATGGGGATCGGACAATGTGTAAGTATTCGCAGCTTGTCTAGTACTGAATAAAGTACGGTTTTGTATCGTTGAATAGCATTCAGCATAAGGTGGGGGTCGAGTTCGGCACCATTCAGTGAACCCCCAACATTACAACAAATCTTATTAAGATCTTTTTTTGATTTGATGCAGTGTTTTAGAGATATTCCGTTGTCTCAAGATAAAAAAAACTCACCCAGTATAAAAGAAACATTAAAATTATTGAAGGAGAATGAAATGGATCCACACTGCGTCTACACTAAAATGATATATATTAAAATTATTTCTTATTACAAGAAATTTTCTGGATTAACCTAGTTTTTTCTTCGTGGATTGTGACTGTTTGCTGTTAGAATACCATGAGACACACCCAAAAATGATTACAAGGTGCCCCATTTGTCTTGACGCTGACGTTCCAATTCGTTCGGACCTTTTCTTTAGCATATTTGGTTTGTCGCTGCAAGGAATCCTCTTTTAAGATATCCTTAGACATATCACTGAGAAAGATGTTTGTAATTAACAAAAAAATAGCAATCCAACAAAAAGATTTTGGTTAAATATAGTCAAACAAAAATGTTTGTTAAAGTAACAAAATGTAAATGTTAAAATAATTATGGAAACTTGACAATATTTCTAGCTTTGTTACAACAATCAAGATAATTTTATTTTAAACTTTCAATACTGTTAGAGCAATAAACATTTTAAGTTAAAATGGATAAATGTTACCTGTTAAGTCAAAACAGCAATTTTCACTGTGTTAAGAAAGAAAATTATGTTGAGCCAAAACAGAATTGCTTTTCGGTTAACAATATTTTATTGTTACTGCAAGGTTTACGACCCTTTTTCAATTTGCCTTGCAAGGGGAAATGTTCAGGTGGCAGTATTGTGCTGTTATATTCATAATGTCAAGTGTAAGACGAGATATATTTAAAACCCTCAAAAAATAGTAGGTAATTTTATTGACGTCACTGCTTTTGCACGCCACCAAGCTTTTAATGTTAGCAACTCCTATTAAATGTTTGACTGGTACGGTCACTAGATTAATATTTTATAACTCTGACTGTTGTATTTTATGATCCTTATGTGTCATTACTGGTGTGAAATAGAAGAAGCGCCATCTTCACGGCGATTTCTGAAATACACATATTTAACGTATTTGCTACTATATGGAAGAAAACTGTTATACACGTGAACCTATTCACCATTGGTAAATTAATAAAGCAATATGGTTACCTTCATTACACGTTTTTCTTGTAAGACTAACTAAAACTTTAGTTAACTTTAGTTAACTCAACAAACATTGCGGAACGTATTAATAGAACGTGTTTTATTAATTAGAGTAATTAAAAATGATTTCGAAAATGTACTACGGTGAAGCGTTCTTCCAACAATTATGATTTAATTAAAGTGACAAAATAGTTTTCATACATTCAAACAAAATATTTTGTTAGTTATACCGGTAACAAACAAACAAGTGTTAAACTAACAAAATATTGTCAACTTTTTTTTTTTTCAGTTAACCTTATATTTTATTAAAAAATGCAATGATATTTTTCAAACAAAGGATGTTGGTTGACGAAATGCATTTTCTTACTTCTCTCAGTGTATGTTAGTAAGAATATTAATATTATAATTTCGGTATTTCGCATGTTTAATGTTTAAATTTGTGTGTTGATGAACATTTTCCAATATATATCCAAATTTTGAGGTTAGGTATTCCATCTATTATGACAGTTTAAACTGAATTTTTATTAGGTTAGGTTGGTATAGTAAGAGGCTTGATCCAACCTTATTCAACATATAGTATAGCGGGAAATTTGAATTTCGTTTTAAATTAAAATTGAAATTTAATAATCCAAAATACACTGGATAGATTGTTGATTTAAATGTTGAAAATAAGTGTACTCACCTTGAATAAGAGTCCTTGTCAATTTTGATTGTTTATAGAAATTGTTACAAAAAATATTGTCATTTTTATATTTTTCTGAAATAAAATAACTCTGACTCAGCTCTTTATAGTTTATCATTACACCTTCCGTTTAATAACAGTAAATTCTAGCATTCATCGTACAACAAAATTCCTGTTGTTTGAACACGATTCCAAAATTTCCTTAGGTAAATGCACACGAAACGAACGATCTAAGTTGTTTTATTATTCTCGAAACTTGTAACTTTATACGCTACACATTAAGTACCATAAATTTAAATACATCTCTAGGCAGGTGATTTATTAATGTTTACGCAATGCACAGTAAATACTAAGAAGGACGTGCACGCCTTCTCCCGCTACACTAGAACGTAATGTATTGCCAACTCATTAATTTTACGGATCACTGCTACAGTTTCGTCTGTTAAAATTGAAACGGCCCAAAATGCATCGTTATTTGCTTTGTTTTTCATTCGAAAGAGGCAGAGATTGAAGTTGTATATGCATAGAATTTGTTTGAAATAATTTAATTGGGATTTAGTACAGCGCATGCGTTTGAATTATGCAGTTTGAATGCCCATTGTAATATTTGTTGTGAATAAGACACTTGTCTTGTATTATTTTAATTGTTTATTTGTTTGAACTGCCTAACTGTAAAAACCCATCTCTTCTAATCATACCACCTTATCCAACTACTACTCCGTAAATGTCCCTAACCGTATACCAACCTATAATTAATCTCCCTTTAATACATTACACCCATCAGCATTCAAGTAAAACAATGACAAAAGGTTATTTACTGTGAATTTCTATTTTGTCCTGTAAGTTAATGACGCAGTAAGTTCAATTTACGTTGTAAAGTATGCTTTTTCTTGTTTAAATTTGAACATTTGAACAACTTTTCTTAAAAACATTTTTGTCTCATACAAAAAAGACACTTTATTAGTGAGAAAAACTACCTTTTCCAATGCATGCTTGATTTTTCAAAACTAAAAGTATGGCACAAATTTCTTTTTATCCAAGCAAGGATAAACCCCAGAACATGAACTTTCACCTCAATTTTCTTTTACTTATTCATACGTCGATTTGGAGACACACTGTATATACATGTAACGTGGGCACTTACAATGCACAATCTATGGCATATTTGCTTAAAGTTTTTGAAATGCAGGTGGCTCACTGGAAACTATAAATACTTAATACTATTATAAAGTATTAAATTTTGCAATTTATAAACATCTTAATCTCTATAAAATACATTTTTTTTAACTAAAACTGAAAAGTAAATGCATGTATAGTATTGATACATAATGCATTATAGTCTTGCCTTATTGAATTAAAATGCAGGTAAAAAAGAACAGGTTTTTAATATATCCAAAATAACAAGAAGAAACAGTAACGAACAAAACACAATATTAATTTTAGTAGAAAATAGACGAGAACAAACAGGAATGTGATATAAACAATATCAAATATAACTGCCAACCAAATAGAGATGGTACAGATACTTATAACAGTTATTTGGTAACAGATATGAATATAGAACAGGTACACGATTTAATGTACAGGGTGATTCTCAATATATGCGACAAACTTTAAGAGCTGATTCCTGAGGTTATTTTGATCATCAAGTTCATATAAGTATATGTTCAAAACGGTTTGGTTTTAAAGTTATTGAATGTTTAATAATAAATTATGAACTATGACTAACACCATATAATATCACGGTTGGTTCTTCAAAAACTATTGTGTTGAGAGGGAATTGTTTATTTGTCAATAGTTGTCAGAGTATTCATTCAGTTTATTGCCAGTTTCTGTTTTCTAAAATTAATTACATAAATGCTGAGATGTGTGATATGCATTTCGTTTACGGTCTTGTCAATGGAAATTCGCGTGCTGCTAGACGTCTCTATGAAAACGATACCCGAACCGTATCATCCCGCATCATTCAATATTTGCCCGTCTTCACCAACGTCTTAGTGAAACGGGAAATTTTTAAAAAACGGACGACTGATAACGGGCACCCATCTACAGTGAGAACTCCACAAGTTGAAGAAATGGTACTAAATGAAATTGAGGAACATCCTACTACAAGCGCCAGAAAAATTGCGTTTGCTTTACACATTAGTCAGGCCACAGTTTGGAGGATATTGAAAGATCAACTGTTGTATCCATATCACATTCAACGGGTGCAGACACTTTTGCCGGCAGATTTTCCGCAAAGAGTGGCTTGTTGTCAATGGATCCAACAAAATCGCACAAAATCCTGACTATTTGGCTCAAATATTCTTCACCGACGAGGCTATTTTCTCTAGAAACGCGATTATTAATTTTCATAATAATCAAATATGGGCCGAAGAAAATCCGCTCGAACTAGTGAATGCCCGTCATCAACATCAATTCTCTGTCAAGGTGTGGGCCGGAATTGTTGGAGATCACTTGACAGGTCCACATTTTTTACCGATGCGGTGAAATGGCGAGGTATACCGCAATTTTCTTGAAGAGGAGCTACCCCTACTGCAGGAAGAAGTTCCGTTGCAATTAAGATTACAAATAATGCATTCTATGCATGACGGTGCTCCAGCGCATTTTACTTTAGTTGCTCACGAGTATTTGGACAATACGTATCCAGATCGGTGGATAGGACGGGGAGGTCAACAACCGTGGCCTCCTCGGTCTCCAAACTTAAATTCTTTGGACTTTTTTCACTGGGGTCACCTTAAATCATTAGTTTATACGACTCTCATTGAAAATGTCGATGAACTGTGAAATCATATTATCGCAGATTTTCAAATAATTCGAAATACCCCTGGTATTTTAGAACGGACTCGCCAGTCAATACGACGGATTGCTGTTGGGGGCGGTCATTTTCAACAGTTAGTATAAGTTAATTTTGTTTTACTAATTATTTAGTTAATTTATAATAAAAACATTAATTATGTTAACTTACTATTAAACATTGTACAACTTTAGAACTAAGCGATTTTGGACATATGTTCTTATGAACTTTTATGATCAAAATAACCCCAGGAATCAGCACTTAAAGTTTGTCGCATATATTGAGAATCACCCTGTATACCTGTTATCTCATTCTTCTTCCGTTCTAATTGCCAAGTACAATACTTACCACTAAAATACTACGCTAGTTGTTTAGCAATTATCTGGTAACAGATACCTATGTAAAGATACTGATACTGATTTAGATAGATGCGCACTGAGGCACTGGTTACCATAAAACGGTATGCTCGGTGCGTATGTAAATGCATACTGCACACCATGTCAAGTTTAACTATCCATATCGAGACTCAAAAGCCATTAACAGGTATTAATAATAGGTATAACCTAAGAATAAGAACAGCTCGTACCTGTTATCGTGAAATACTGATATTTTTACTACCAACTTAAATTTCAAATTTCGCGCTTTTAATTTGACCTTGATCTTAATCATTTATGAACACCAGTGAAGGCTCATTTATCACGTACAATCGGAAAAGTAGAAATATGATTTTCCCCAAATTGACAATTAGAAGTTGCAACACAATAAGGTATTATTTTTAATTTTGCTTCAGTTTTAATAATGCGGGTAATTACTGATTTTTTACAAAATCAAGCTATTACTGGTTGACGACTACTATTGTCTTTCCAAAACATCCTGAAAGATTTTCTGAAGTGATGTTTTCAATTTTTTTTCTTCTAAATTTGGCGTTATCAAAACACAATATATTATTTTTTCCCAAAAAAAAAAAAACAGCATTAGGGATCTCATTCAAAAAATAAATTGTTTCCATAAGAACTCAACAAAAGAAGTAACGAAAAAATTCACAACATGGTAATACGGGTAATAATATAAAACAACCTCGCATAATTGTTTTTTATTTATTTGTTAACAGATTTCGATAAATTGATAAAAAATTGATTTTGTTACACAATGTATACTTATCGCCGTTGGAAAAGAAAAACTCGTATCTTCAAAAGAGGTATTCGGATTTATATTAGGAGAGGGGCGTGTTTTATGTTACTAAGATACGAACTTTTCGTTTAGATACCTCAGCGTAGGCAGACAGCACTACACGTTGCAAATTAATAATGTAAAATTGTACCATTATCGTGAACTTACAGTTAGGCAATTCAAAGTTCAATGTTGCACAAATTATAAAATAATTAATTTTATTGTGAAATCAGTACGTAGGGGGCCATCTATTATCCGAGAGATTTTAATTTATGCCAAAGTAGCTTGTTACGAGATTTTTTATATGATATCCCAGCCTCAAAGCCTAAAATATTTTAACAAAATTATGTCTTTGTCTCACACAACGTTTTATTTGGTATTTGATTGAAGTAAGAATTTTTACATTTGAATCAACAAAATAAATTTGTTTGCCGGAATAAATTGGTTTTCTGTGTAGTATTTTTTTTTTTTTTATGTTTTGTTTTAGTATATTTTAATAATAATAATAATAGTTTATTGATTATATAGACAAATAAATGTGTATAACAAGTCAACAAAAGCCACAAAATAATGAAACGAAAATATTAAATTAAACTCAACTAGATACCTAACTAAAAGCTAATTCAACGTAAATTAAAACTAACTTAAATAAATCAAAAAAAAAAAAACAAACGTGCATGAGTAATAAAAAAAGACATAAAATAGTAGTAAAACAAATGAACCGCAATAAAAAAGAAAATTAAAAGCTAAATACTACTTAAAATCTGAAAAAAAATTAAAAAGTATTACTAATTGGCAACTAAAAAGAATTTTCTAATCTAATTAGGAAAAAGAAAGCTAACCCCATTGAATTTAGGAACTGCAAACTTAATGCAGATAGTGAAATGTAATACTAATAAATGTGATAACAATAATGATGATGATGATGATGATAACAATAAAATAATAATAATAATAGTAATAATATCAGTAATGGTAATGATATTAATAATGACAATAATAATTACAATTCAAGAGCGTTCAAAAAAATTTATAAATAGTGAAGACAGTAAAATAAGAAAAACCTTAGATTAAAAGTAGTAGTTCTGAAGTAATTCTGAAATTTAAGAATTCCTGTAGAGAATAAAAGGCATTCACTACTAATAGATCACGCATAAACTGCTTAAAACGCCAACGGTTTAGATCTTTCCAATGATTAGGAATTTTATTATATATTTTAATAGCAAGAACCTGTGGGGACTGCTGATACAAGGTTAATCTAGACCTAGGTGTGGCTATATCACTTCTATGTCTGGTGTTATAATCATGTTTATCTTTATTAAGTTGGAACTTATAAACATTGTCGTAAGCATAAAGAGCAAGCTCAAGAATAAAAATACAAGGAAGAGGTAATAATTTATAACTGATATAAACTGGTCTGCGACGGTTATGCAACGGACAATACGTTTCTGGCTGATGAAAATATCTTTAGCCATAGTTGAGTTTCCCCAAAATATAATTCCATAAGAAAGTCTGCTAAAAACATAAGCGTAATACACACCAATCATCTACTGACGCGTTAAATTGGCTTTAAATTTCTAAATAAAAAACAAAGTGAATTTAGTCTGGGTAGCAGACTCTTACACTGGACCCTCCAATTGAAAGACCGATCTACCCACACTCCCAAAAATTTGGTATAGTCCGTATTAGTAAGCTGTCTGCCATTCAGTGACAAGTCTAAGTAAAAACCTAGCGCAGGCCGAAGCTGATAGGGATAAAAATAACTGCTTTTATCTTCATTGACAAGAATCCTATTCATTGCAAACCATGTGGATGCATTACTCAATAAATTATTACAAGTGTCATTCAAAATCTGATCATCTTTATCTGTCACTACTAATGCAATGTCATCTGCATATAAAGTAATTGTAACTTTATCTAATTTCAAAGGAAAATCGTTAATATAAAGTAAAAAAAGTACAGGACCTAAAATTGATCCTTGTGGAACTCCAACATTCATGGGCAAAACATCAGAAGCTTAAATCCAAAAAAATACCCACTGGATAGTTACCCTTTTCAACTGAAGCCATAATTTCATTAATAAAAGTATTTAAAGCAGTAGACGTAGAGAAATTCTTTCTAAAGCCGTGTTGGCAATTTGTAATAATATTAAAGTGAGACAGAAATGCCCCCAGCCTATCTAAAAAACAATATTCAAATATTTTTGAGAAACAAGACGTAAGAGCTACAGGGCGGTAATTCTCTGGTAGTAACTTGTCCTTTTTAAAAATAGGAACCAATTTAGTATTTTTTTAGTTACTGACTGTTGTATCTACTTATGTACCTGACGTTCCGACTATTATTATTACATCTTTGAAGACAAAAATTCATAATTAAATCAACAAATGTGTTTAGTTTTAGGAATTCTTATTCCTACCAATAATGTAGAGGTCAAAACGAGAAGTTTAAAAGTGTCATTAAAATCGACAATATCTCAGGGTATTTCCTGCAGTCCAAGTAGCTTCATACACCGATTCGCGGAAGAGCATTCTATACATAACTAAGCCGCACGCACAAAAACACACGTATATTCCCTAGCGAAGCTGTTGTTAATGCACCGCACACAATTATATCAACAAGCTAATGGTCGGTACCAGCGCCGATGTTTATGCGTCCGTGCAGATATCGGCCCACTACAAAGCGTCCAATTAAAAATAGCCGTCATGGAACAGCGAAGAGGCCATCCACCCAATTCCGAAGTTTATTTTTAAATCCGTTCGACCTGTTAATGCAATAAAAGTACAACATGCAAGCAATCGCCGACTGGGAGTTCGCCGAGACAATTCTGAACGGAAAGCGTACAATATATATAGACAGGCGAGATACCAGTGCAGGAAATTAACTTTATTTATGTACTCGAATATTATCTTAAAAGAAAAATCAGAACATTGTCGAAATTTCAAGGGTAGTTTTCGCCCCTAAACGTGAATCTTCGCTAAAATGAAACACCGCGATTTACAGCAACCAACGGGTGTTAGGAATGGGTGTCAGGTGGCAAAGCAACTTTATTAAGAGTTTTTCATAAATGTAATTTCTTGTTTTGGGGGTTACCTACACTGTAAAAAAAAGTTGCAGTAAAATTACATGTAAAATCGTTGGTAACAAAGTTACAGGTAAATTTGCTTCATAAGGTAAAATTTCTATCATCTAATAAATTTCACAAGCTGATGTGTTTTTCAAAGATTGTACTGTAAAATTCGTATGTAATATTTATATGAAGAGAAGAAATGAACACGCTTACGCGAAACCTACGATTGTTTGTGACGTAAATGATATCATTGAGCCAATAATAAGTTCGACAAACGAATAGAATTACCTACGCGCACCAGATAAATAATCCAATAACCAATCACATTGCGGCGTATGAATTTCGTATTTTCCATGATATCTAAGTTTTGACCCCGAAAATTCAAGTAAAACAAATAAATATAAAAGATCCTCATATTTTTACAGGCAAAATAATAGATCACTAGTAAATTACTTTAAAGTGCACTAAATACTCAAAAAATTTCAATTTTACACTTTTAAGTAAATTTCGAGAGTAAATACGAAATTGTACTGTTTTTTCTGTATTTTCCTTTTGAGTTTTTGTTACATCTTAAACTTACATGAAAAAGCTATAAATTTTACTGAAATTTCTTTTTCCATGTTAAATATCCTAGAAAAAACATGTAAAACAAAATTTACATGATTTAAATAACAGCGCGTGACTAGAAAACTCAGTAATTCCCCCTCACAATCGGTATTTTACCGGAATCATATATACTCAGAGATTTTAAATAACTTCAATATAGCTGCGTCAGAATTGTCTGTTGTAAATGTGATTTATAAGTATTAAGCTAGGACTGTTATTTTCGTGCAGACGTAACTGTACGTTACGTCTTACTAGCTTGGGCCCTGAAAATTTAGGTATCAACATTTTTAATAAGATCTCCACTATCATAAGTATTGGAAATTTCTATAGAGAATTTAGGAAAACATTAATAACTTTGCTCAAACAAAATAATTTCTACTCTTTAGATGAATTCTTTAAGTATTAAGTTTGCTTACTTTCGTTTTAGTTATTAATTATGTTGGATATTTTTTTTCCTTTTCCTTCTTTTCTGTATTCTGTAGACTTGTTACATACACAACTGTGTCACAGTAACCAATAAATTATTATTATTATTAATATTATTATTATTATTATGTCGGAATATATATTTCCAGTATGACTAATATCCACCTCATTATTGCCAGAGATAACTACTGTGGTGTCGTCAGCATACAGATCACACAGATCATTAACAAAAAGAACAAATAAAAGTGGGCCCAAAATAGATCCCTGCGGTACACCTTGTCGAATATCACTAGAAGAAAAGCAAATCCCATTAATGCCAGAGGAAGTTTTATTCGCAATAGACAAGATTACATTATAAATTTCCGTTTTATCTGCTTGAGTTAAGAAAATTGTTCACTCAATTTTTATACTGCGATCATTCTAACGTATTATGAATTAATCTTTATTTCAGGTTCTTTGATTCTCTTGAAAACAAATTAAAGAAATTGACGTACAGTTTTACATTAAAACAAAATCTTTATATCATAAATTTTGAATGTTTTTCCTAACTGCAAAAAAAAACTATTAAAATAAGGTTTTCATTTCTCTCATTGTACATATTCGAATATTTACCACCCAGAAATACCCCATCGAGTTTATATAGTTATTTAAAATTGCTCCATTCACCTTCCTGGACTCGTTAAATTTTTTAATTCCGCCATAATTCCATTATAAACCGGCTAAGATGAATAATAAAGTCGCTACATTATTATCATGCTGTTTACAATATGCCGGTGGAATTCGTTCAAATCGAATTATAAGCTAGTGAATGTATAGACACGCAGGAACAATCTAGGTGTACCTAATAGGCTTTCCACGATTCCCTCATCATCCATTATATCGTTACTATATATACTGATAATGTAAACATCTCTGGAAGCTGGGGATATTTGCGCTTGTAATTTGGACATAGTGATTGTTATGATTCCCCTAATAATTATAACATAATTGGATATACGATGTTCATTACTGAAATAAATTGCAATAATTTTGTTATAGCGAGGGACGGATAAAGTTCTCAAACAGTAGCTTTTATCTTTCGTCTTTATTTTCGGTTGATAATGTTAAAGTAAGTATAAATATTTACCTTATGGAAAAAATGCTCTAAATTTTGTAAAAAAACAAACAGTATAATGATTAAAATCAACTGTTTCTAATTTTGGTTTGTCACTGACAGCTGTCGCCATCCTTACCAGAGTACACCGAGTAAGGACAAGAGAGGAGTTATAGCGGTCCAAATTTCTAAACCTAACATCACACAAACAACAGCTTCCCAAAATGGCAGTTTGTTATTGTTTACGTTCGTATCTACACAAATTAGTTTACTCGTCCGTTTAATCCATATGATTTACTTATTTTATTTATTTATTTTACGTATTTTATTAGTTTTGAATTACCCCTACAGGTTTTAAAAACATTTAATGAACTATGATATTCTTGTGTAAAAGGTAAGATCGGTGGCCAGTGGCCATAACATTTACATACTTTCTTATATATTATATTGTTAGGTTTAAGTGAAAATAACTCAAATTATCGTGAAAGAAGACACCAATGGGTATCATGTTGTCGCAAGATAAATTTTGATGCTGACGATGGTCGCAGTTTCTTGGGATTTCCGAATGAATCTCATATATATGACACGACAAGAATTAAGAAAGTACATGAATAAAAAGAACTATTATCGTTGTGCAGAGATTCCTTGGTCACATTAAATCAATTTATTTGCTAGATACACATTTTAAGCTAATAGATTGCTATTTATCGCAATAACTAACCTAATTCATTTTATGTTCACTTTTTAAAATAATGTGATTTTGGTTTGAACTGCATTATACTGGTATAAATTTTAATCGCATTTATTCACATTATAGACAATTCGATATTATACAGTCTACGTCTGAACTCTATCCACTTGTGCACCCCCGGACATTATTGTTGACAAACCAGTGCAGGGTCAGATGTTAGAAATGAAGTAGTCGAATAGAAAGGAATAATCTTTGTATCGCACAGAACGATATAGTCATAACTCTTGAACCCTAATTAAAAGTTATTGTGTATTCGTGTCAGAAATTTGAAAGTCCCTTCCACCGATGCTGTTGCATTTTTATTAATTTATTTGAGAAAGAACCACAACATATTCATTCCTGGAAGAATCTTTTACACTGTAAAAATATAAACAATGGTTTATTTCACAAAAAGGAAAGAATATGAACATAATTATCGTAAAACACTTGCAAATATATGTATCACTTAATCAAACATTATTTTACTGGAATCGTGTTTTTTATTACTATAAACTGTTCATAAATATTTTCAACAAAATCAGAATAAAAAACGCATAAATTTGTGTATTTTTTAATCTATTTTTCTACTTCCTTTAAAATATAAATTATTCTACACGTTTGAAAATTCCCGGCAACAGCTTTACAAAATGGCAGCTGGGCTTGCCACATGACGCTTATTATGGCGAAGTTTTCTACCCATATATAGCTACGTTCAATAGGTATATGTGATACAGCCATTGTTGTGAAGATGACGCCTCTCTTATATCACTCAAACACGGTTATAAAAAGTTGATTTGGTCCATTTACCGGAAAAATATTGTATACCGGCGAAAGAGAATTTGCAAACGTCAGATACAGAAGAAAATGAATTAATGGGATCAAAATATCTCAAATAAAGGATCCTTTATTCCTGGATCGAAGACTTCAGCAAAATTCTACTGAAAATTCACTATTGCATTTGCGACAAAGCAAAATGCAATTTCTAATGCTCTTTTTATAGGTAGGTTATGACAGTATTGTAGTAACACTTTATTGAATCGTGAAATTTTGTGGTAAAATTTGCTATTAAATTTGGCTAAGGAATAAAAGAGCTGCCTTAACAGATATAAGGTAAGCAATTTTGACAAATTTACTGTTTGAAATAAAAAAGGAATGCAGTAACCTCAATTGAATATTTAGTAAAGTCAAGCACTATATATATTTTACTTAAAACAAAAATATTGTTACTATAAGAAATATAATATTTCTGTGTGTTATTTCTATTTGAGTCAATAAAATTTATTGTTCGAAGTAAATATTCCATTTGATCAATTTTACAAAATTTTATTTGAATTAAACATATATCTCATTATTTCAATTAAATAATTATTTATTTTAAGTATTACAAACATTTGACCCAATGAAACGTTTTATTTGAGCAAAATATTTTATTTGTTTAATTCTACTAAAGATATTGTTAAAACAATTAAATTTTATTAACAAAATTATTTGCTTCGTCCAACAACATATTTGTTTGCCCAAATTTAAACAAAGATTTTAGTCAATACAACTAAAATCTGGTTAAGTCAATGAAATGGGTTTTTTAGTGTACTTAATAGAATAATTTATTTCGATCAAATTAACAAATTATATTAAACTAAATATATGTTTATTAATTTTAAATATTTTTGTTTCTTACAATCAACCAAATATTTATTTGAGTATTAACTGTAGAGTTATTCGACCAAAGCATACTGTATTATTCCAAGAAACAAATTTTACTTTGCGAATAAACATAAAATATTTGCAATTCGAAGCTCTATTTTTTCACCAAGAAGAAATTTGTTTGTTTTTTTATATATGTATTTTTTTTCTTGATAATAAATACTTCTTTGCTACAATTTAAAAGAATAAATTCCTTATTAATGCATATTTGAGATTCCGGGAGTGGCCATGCAAAATTGAACACGTCCACAGCAAACAATTTTTATGTGTGCTGGAAAATCTTTGCATAGTGAAATAATTCTGTGAATCAGTAATTTAGTTATTAAATTATACCAATACAGATATATTAATTTGGAAGTTTCTAAACGATTGCTAATTGAAAAATTTGATTTTTTTTTTATTGGACTTGTGTCTTGTTCACAACGCATGGACTTGTTGAGTTTTGACGGGAATACTTTTGGAGTTATTTACGTAGTTTTTTAGCGTGAGAACTGGATGCTTTAACGAGTCGGTGTACTGAAATCAGCTTGTAAGAAGAACATTTTATTCAATTTATTACCTCGCGACAGAGCATTATATTCAACCATCTTGATGCCACCTGGATTTGTTTAATTTTGATTTTAATTAAATCTATATTAGATCTATTGCAGAACTTTTATACTTTTGCTCGAAAATATGTTACTATTTCAGACTAATGCACTTGTTTAGTTTTGCGTGAAATCACATTTTATGCAGGCCTTTTCTTATTTTGGCTGATGGCAATGGATTTGGAGCATGTGTAACTCATTTCGGGAAAATATAGGACTTATTAAGTTATGCACATGGACATTCCTCATTTATTAATAACAAGAAATCTTTTTCTCAGTGCAGTTTATCAAACATTCTGTCACGGTATTCCTTATGGCCATTTATTACGCATAATTGTATTCATATTCATCGATATAACAGGACTTTTACCACAAAACCGGGTTTACCATGTTAACCTAAAGATCACAACAGAAGTTTGAAGTTTCCTTCTTATTAAAATCACCTACTTATACGCTTTCTTTTGGTACAGCGGTTCTTCTAGATATGCGCTTTTCAGATGTTTGTAAAATATTTCTATATATAATGAATTCATTAATTCGTAAAACACATGACAGTTGGTAATGAAATAGGTCAATATTTTAAGTTTACAAAACGAGAAAATCGTTAAAAGATATAAAAGCGACCAACAACAATATGGCCAATGAGACGAAGCACAAATTCTTATGTAGATTTTTTTCGTATTATGCATTAAATATATACAGAATGTTTCACCAGCAGGGAAGGAATTCCTCTCTAATTCGTAAACAATGACAGATAGGAAAAAAAGTTTTTATAAATTGTTGTATCACTATGATTTTTCTATAACGCAAAATAATCGGGATTTATACAGGGCATTTCGTAACTCCGGTACAGCCTTCAAAATTCTTTTTTTAAATACAATACCCCCAATATTATTGCATTTTTAAAAGCGCCAGTGAATTTAAAAAAAAAATAAGATATGACATAGTTTAGCGCTAAACTCATTAATCTCCAAGATATCTTTGACTTTCTCAAAATAATGTGTCTCACACACTGAGAAAATGGGTTAAAATATATATCATACGTGTGGTATAAATGCGCAAAGCTATAACGCACAGCGACATTCCTTCCTTCGTTTCTGAATCTAAAATCTAAATGGTAAAATATAGTACTATGCTTCATGCGTCTTCAGGAGCCACTTAAAAGTAACATGCATTTGGCAACACTGTAGTCGCATACTACCGTAATGGTAGTTACAATACTTGTCAAAATTGACAGACCAGAATTACAAATGACAAATTGGATAACACAAATGATACATAAGGAAAAACAATAAGAAAGCTTTATTAAAACAGAATTAGTAGTTTTGATTTTTCGAACGCATCTCTTGTAATAAATTACCAACACTATTACCTACGCATATGTTCAAATTGATATCCGTCTGTTTGTAAACATTTGCAATCTACGAGGTATTGTCTGTAGTACTTGTTCAAGCCTTTCCGGTGGTAGTTTCTAATACTGCCGCGTTAAGTCGTCCTATAGACTTCTTCAGCGCTCGGTGGAGGTGTTGCTAGAACTTTCACCTTTATGAAATCCCAAACAAAAAAGTCTAAAGGATTTAGGTCGGAGACCTTGCAGGCCATAAGATAGGACCACCGCGACCAATCCACCTGTTAGAGAAGTGTTCATCCAACCACTCTCTCACATTACGAGAAAAATTGTGCGGAGCTCCATCATGCATGTAAAACATGTTACGGCGTATATTCAATGCATCTCGTCAATAACTTGTTCTAATACATTTAAATACCCGTTGGCATCAAGTCGATTTGGCAGATAGATTGGCCCAACGACAAGTTAATTTATTATACCCAGCCAAACATAACTGAAAACTTTCTTGGGTGAACCATATTCCCAGAAACGCATGAGGATTTTCATCTGCCCAATGGGGAGAAAATTATGGGTTATTGAGTACACCATCTCTGGTAAACATACACTGTTTGAAAATTTTCTAAACACTTTTTTTTGACTAATTTAATAGTCAGGAGAAGTCCACCCTTTTTCGTGATTATTTGATCGAGAAACTATAGAAGTTTAAATTTGACGAGCAAAGATAGTCAGATATTACTATGTGCTAAGGAGTTATTTTGTCCAACTGACACGTGGGAATTATAGAAATACTATCTAGTCACATTTTATTTGATTTAGACTAGACAAATTAACTAGCTGTTTAACTAAATGAATGCGATCGTATTGGTGTTTTAACACAATTTCTAAACACAACGTCTTGTTTAAATATCCAACCCCTATTTCTTAGTGCTATAAATATCTCGTCGTGTCGTTTAGACGTCTCAATTATAAATAAGAAAAACCACTCATTCACAAGTTTTGGTTTCCCAACTAAACGTACCAATTTTAAAATGATTTTTGAGAACCATTATAAAATTAAGTGAATGTTTATGCTATTTGAATCAATGCGAAACTAATTGCGTAAAATAGATGTTCCCAATACATCTTAAGATGTTGAAGTTTTTTATGCCACATGGAATAACGTTCAACTAACACGAGGTTACACTTTGGCCAAGTCAGTCACATTTGGTGGTTTGTTTGGATATGTTAAACGAGCGAAATCAAACACGAAAACAGATACACGTGCAAATGCAGGCTGGTGCGTATAATGCAATACTGTATTAGAAGTAGTGGGTTTCTATATTTGCGATCCGAAGGGAAAAATTCTGATTGGTTGGCGCTTCTAAATGTCTAGAAAAATAGTCAATCCTCATATCTGAACCAAGGATTCACACGATTCTAGTAATTTCTGTTCTATTAAATACGCGTAGTCAACTCGTCTGGGCAAAGTTTGGAAAATCAACACTAAAAGTATTTTGACTAGCGCAAAATTTAACGCAACACCGTAATATTCAACAATTGACTCGTTCGGTCCAAAATACCTCTTAAAAAGTCGCCATCTTCTTGGAATCTATTAAGATACTATTACAAAAGGTTAACGGTGTAATGTTATGGTTTTCATAGAGCGGCTGCACTTAGTTATATGGTATGGATAAAAAGGTTTTCACGTAGAACAAATGAACGGTCCTATTACTGCGGATATTGAATGTGGAACGCCAACGTGCGAGTACTGAACGGAGGGATCTTCATGACTGAGTCTAGAATTTCTCTTCCAGTTGTAATGTAACGCTGTTTGTCTAGGTCGACCAGCGTTGGCATTTCTTTTCTTAAACGCAACCAGGTTCCAGTTAGACGTTGGTTCCAGCCGTCGAAATACGTTGCCAGTAGATGTCTCCGTTGGAAAACGTACGCGATATTCCTGTGCTGCCATGTTAGCAATTTCCATTACAAAAAACCGGTATACCATATACATATCGGCATATTCATTAAATGTAAAAACCATTGTAAATAAACAATTAATAACACGAGAAGATAAAAAACACTGAAACAGAAAAACTAATCAAGAGAATACGAGTAATCACGAAAAATAGCAGAGCTTGCATAAATTGAAACACTTCAGATTAATGTCAAAATTTGACAGTAATGGTTTGATTGAAATCAATTAAGAATACAAAGTCATTGTCCTACAATGTTGCGAATGTGTTTTTCATGAGAGATGCTTATGAAGAAATGTTGAAACCAGGCTCTAAAATCAAAAAGAAACTGTTTACGAAAAAACAGTGAAGGCTTATGAAGCATAGTACAATATTTTACCATTTAGATTTTCGATTCAGAAATGAACGAAGTATGTCGCTACGTGCAGCTTTTGCGACAATTTATACACACGTTGTATATTATATATATTTAATTGTTCCGTTGAGTTATTTTATTCTAACCTTACTTTTTTTTAACCTGTAAATGTCAAATTTATCAAGCGTCATCCATGGCTTTGGGTATAAATCTGTCAAATTAACTTGCTTAAGGATTTTATTTACGGTGACAACCACAAATATCTCGCTTATACGTACTGTGTATTGCACATGTCTATAAAAGAGACAACAACGTGATTCATTTATAAATTTCGGTATTTTTAGTAGGATAGCGATTACAGTCGGCAATATTTTCTAACCCATATAAATAACTTGGCTGGCAGTATAATGAAATGTTCTTGTTATGTAAACCCGTTAATTCGCGTAACTCATTGGCGCACCACTTCACTTACGTATATAATCGTTGAAAAAGAGAATAAAAATTGAACTCAACCAGGCCGTGGGCGACCATTTAATAAAAGATTCGAAAATATCGGATTAGTTTTAATCATTTCGAACACCTGTCAAGTGTAAGGTTCAATTATTGCCGTTATCAATAATAATTCAGTTACTAACAACCGTTGGCATATGTATTAGTATATTCAAATTGCACATTATTTCTGTTTGCATGGTAACAGGAGGTTGTATTAGAACAGAGAAATCGTTTTGTTCCGTTTAAATATGCAAATATTGGAGGCTTTCGTGTGCTTGTATGTACGTAAGATATGTATAATATAATAAATTGATGAATAAATAAAATAGAATTGCTAATGCTAATAGATCAGAAAACTTGGAACGATTTCAAGTGAAGTAAAAAAAAAAAAAACGCCCGCTGGGTAGTAAAAATACATATTTGTTTTGCTAATTTTTTTACGATGCTTCGAAACGCAGCTTTGTTGTATAAATAACGTTGCCGAAGATTTGGTTTAACGGTGGAAATTTCGTGTTTTTTTTTTTATTTCTTCTGAGACGGATCCAGGGAGATAATTTTATTTTGATATCAAAGATAAAAGAGCGGCTATTTGAAATTATTATAGGGGTATAAAAAGTAAAATTTTATCGGTTTCTTTGCTTTAATGGAGAAATTTTGTAATTTTTTCTCTGTTGGAGAAATAACAATTTTTTTTATGTAAATTGTAAGATAAGTATTTAAAATGATATATTTTACACAAATATAGTTTGAATTATGAATACGGATTTCTGATGCGGTATATCCTAAGAGGTGTAACATTTTTGCCAAGCTTATAATGGTGTGATCTTGAACAAAGAGTGTAAATTAATAAGTTTATAAATCTATACCCTTGTTCTTCTCTTAATAGTCATTAAACAGACTGAAATACCTTTGGATGTCTCTTAGATGGCGCGCTGCGTAAATGGGATTTTACGTTTGCACAGAACGCCATCTAACAGACACCCAATAGTATTTTCAATCGGTTGAACAACTATAAAGATCACACAGAGATTCAAAATGATTGTCAATTCCTCTCCTATAGATAGTAACAGGGTGTAGGTATATGCCGCGTGTTTGTAATGAAGGTTTGAACTAAGTCAGTGTTGGAACATAAGAAAGTAAACGGATCTGTCATAAATAAGGAAAACGTAACCTATATTTGAACTCGCATTATATAAACGACTATGGATTGGTGTTTCAGCTTGTAGAAATGAAATGTAATTAATTTAACTTTACTAAATTAGATTTTTTACAATTCAGTAGTAACTGGTATTTAACTAAGTTTATTATTACTTTAAATATAACATACAATTAGTATAATTATTAAGTGACAAAACTGCATCTCTCAGTTCTTCTATGGTATGCATGGCGATATCTATAGATCCTATTTTTTAGATAGCCGAACATGAAGTAATCTAATAGGGTTAGATCAAGCGATATTGGTGGCCATCTTTGTGCTCTAACAACCTGCCAGCAAAAAACTGTTGAAGATATTGGCAAGTTTGTCGAGCAGTATTGCTGGAGCATTATCGTGCTGAAAATAACCTGCTTCAAGCTCATTTCTTGTAACTCTTGCAATAAACAATTCCAACATCTGTTGGTAACGTTGGCTGTTACAGTTTCCTCGAAAAAATGGCCCTATTATTCATTGCCTGGACACAGCTAACCAAACTCCAACTTTACGGGATGCAATTGCGTTTCTCGAAATTCCTGTGGATTTTCTGCAGACCAGATACAATAGTTTTCGTAAAATTGATATATTCTGTTAGATAAAACCAGGCTTCATCCGAGAAAAATGATTTGTTTAGCAAGTCATCGTCCCTTAAATTGTTATAAACCATGACAATATTCCAATCGCCTATCGTGATCTAATGGTAATAATTCCTGTACCGTAGAAACTTTATAGGGATGAAAACGTAACTTTCTTTTTGACAGCTCATTGCGCTGAAGTGTATGATAAGCCTATAAAATTATAAAATGTAATAAAACTATTCACTTAATGTTAATATTGATTTTTACCTGTTTGTTGAGCTATTACCACAGATAAATTCCCTTATTTTCTTACAGTATTCAGAAATACTATTGTTGGTGATATTAGATGTAAATATAAACGATTTGAAAAAAATATAAGATAAATAATCGAAAGATACTACAACACGCACGCCAATGTCGCTAAATGTCAAGAAAATTCATTTAATGTATGAAATTTGTATGTAGCTAACTTCGCTCATTAAATTGGTAATAAGTATAGATAAATTTTTCCAGAAAACAGTTTTTTTCTTACGACAATCATTTTGAATCACATGGTATATGAGATCGAATAAGACTGTCCTGGTCCTACTCCACTTTCCAAGAAGATTATATCAATATTTACATCCACTGTTTCGAATGAAGAAAAAAATAAATAAAACACAGTAACGTGCAGTTTTTGTCTAATTGTGCGTATGCGACTTAATATATAATAGTGCATCAAAATTGCATCTAAGATATGAGTCATTCAACTAACTCCCGCGCAAAAATAACCTAATAAACATTTTTCAAAACAGTATATTTCTGATAACAAATACAACCAGATTTAATTAAATTAAAATTCTTTAGGGTAGTTTGTAAAATTCTGGAAATTTATTTAATGCCCATTAATATTAACCTTAGGCCAGCTGCTAACAAGAGGGTAATTACTTATGTGTAAAAATATAATTGCAATCATAAACATACCAGCAATATTCTTCCAATTGTTTAATTTCTTGAGGCGAATTGTTTATTAAATAAATGAATGTATATGTAAATAAAATAATCTTCACTTTTAACCTAGTGAATGGATTTCCCCAAGCTTATTTAATCCTCAAAAATTTTAATAGTATATATATCTGACTTCTCAAACTTAATTTGTATCTATTATAATTTGTCCAATTTCTATTCTTGAAGCTGCTTATCAATATTATTTATTTTTCGTAGCTATTTAGTGTAATTCATTAAAATTAATTGATTTAGAATGCATTTTTTCATCTTGTAAGTAATTAATAGCAACTAATTAATTTATAAAATAAAAATAGACCGAAATATCCCTTTTTCCATATAAATATGCTACTTCTATAAATGATTATATGACATCAGTTTTAAATTTTCTTTTTCCAGTACACATTAAAAAAATACCAATAATAATAATTATACTTGCCGATATTCTTTCTCGCAAACTAAAAGAGTATTTTATTTTGAGAAAATTCCCTCATTAACACATTTCTATCCTTTGAGCAATTAATGAACGAATTCTTTCTCTAAAGTACACATAAATTTTAGTCGATTTACAATACATCATCATAATAACAGTTTTATTTTAAGCAATGATCAAAGTAAGAATTCAAACCACAAACTAAATATCTATATACAATTCGAAAAATTACCAGAGTTTCATTTACACAGAAATTTTTCCACTGACCTTAATTCTGTGTATGTTACGTTATGTGATTACTAACTAATAAATGAACAGCAAATAAAATATCCAATTACGCTCTACAATTATATAATTCAGAACAAAATAATCGAGATGTAATTGTCTTAAAGTCAGCGTATTGTTTAGATAGAAGAAATTTTGATTTATAAGTAAGTATATGGATTTTTATTATAAAATAAATAACAGTTGCTGTAGCATCATATTAGCCGTTTCCCTATATAGTAATTAGACTCGATTACCATAACGGTCAAATCAAATTAGGAATATTTAGTTTGTGCAAGGTTTTGAAAAGCTATCCAATTGTTGGAGTGATAAGAGTTCCTACCAATACGATTATTAGAAAATTCATTGAATTCTATATTAGAAACACATTAGGGGGGTCCCATCAACGGATTTTCGATTAGATTTTAAATAATATATACGATTTTCGTGTCAGAAAGAGTGATGTAGTTTAAGAAGTCGTGATGAATTACGCCCCATTTTATGTAAAAATACATCGCCTATCATGCGATTAGAATTCTACAATGAATTTATCAAAATTACATAAATAGAAGACAACCTACTATAACAAATAAATAAAGTTTTTAGCAGAGGAGAAGAAAACGCAATGCGCCTGTTTTGAAAATACAAAAATATATAAGATGGTTATACCACTGAATAGTACCACTGATGTCTGGTCTTATAAATGGTTTTCTTTAAATATGAGGAAAGATAGAATCAAGCTTCATCAGAAAAAAAAGCTTTTATCGAGAATGATAGCGTTTTTTTGGAAGAATTTTTCCATACAAGAATTATTAATTTTCCCACAGCATCTCCGCACTTTCTAATTTTAGATTATTCTACTTACTGATATTTAAAGAATACCATTTTGAAGACCAGACATCACATAATCGAAGAGCTTCGCGATACTAATAGAGCTTCCTATGCCGACATAACCTCACAACTCCTCGTAAAAGGTTTTCAGGATATGAAGCGTAGAGTCACCTTTAGCAACACCTTTAGCACCACCTTTAGAACTCTTATCTTTTTAACTTATAATAAATATTTCTTTTAATTTTTTTTTTGCTCACATTTTGTTGACATACAAATTGTCAAAGTGATTAGTGCGTGCATGCACTGTTACCAACGATTAAAAAAAAGCATAGCCTACTCTAATCTGAAAAATATTTAAAGTCGTAGTATACTATTGCAATATACACATTTGAAAGTTTAAAAAACTCCTATATAATAACTACACCCCCGTTTTCTTACGAATATTTCTACATCATCAGGCTATACCATGTGATTCAAAATGATTGTCGTAAGAAAAAAACTGTTTTCCGGAAAAATTTATCTATACTTATTACCAATTTAATGAGCGAAGTTAGCTACATACAAATTTCATACATTAAATGAATTTTCTTGACATTTAGCGACATTGGCGTGCGTGTTGTAGTATCTTTCGATTATTTATCCTATAATTTTTTTCAAATGTTTATATTTACATCTAATATCACAACAATAGTATTTCTGAATACTGTAAGAAATAAGGAATTTATCTGTGGTACTAGCTCAACAAATAGGTAAAAAATCAATATTAACATTAAGTGAAATAGTTTATTACATTTTATAATTTATAAGTTTATCATACACTTCATGCAATGAGCTGTCAAAAGAAAAGTATATTTTCATCCCTATAAAGTTTCTACGTACAGGAATTATTACCATTAGATCACATAGGGATTGGAATATTGTCATTGGTTTAATAACAATTTAAGGGACGATGACTTGGTAAACAAATCATTTTTCTCGGATGAAGCCTGGTTTTATCTAACAACTATATCAATTTACAAAACTATTGTATCTGGTCTGCAGAAAATCCACACGAATTTCGAGAAACGCAATTGCATCCCGTAAAAGTTGAGTTTGGTTAGCTATGTCCAGCAACAAGAATAATAGGGCAATTTTTCGAGGAAACTGTAACAGCCCAACGTTACCAACAGATGTTGGAATTGTTTATGTGAGAGTTACAAGAAAATGAACTCGAAGAGGTTATTTTCAGCACGATAATGCTCCAGCAATACTGCTCGACAAACTTGCCAATATCTTCAACAGTTTTTTGCTGACAGGTTCGTTAGAGCACAAGATGGCCACCAAGATCGCCTGATCTAACTCCATTAGATTACTTCATGTTCGCTATCTAAAAAATGGATCTATAGAAACCGCATGCATACCATAGAAGAACTGAGAGATGCAGTTTTGTCACTAATTAATTATACTAATTTGTATGTTATAATTTAAAGTAATAAATAAAATTTAGTTAAACACAGTTAGTACTGAATTGTAAAATCATAATTTAGTAAAGTTAAATTAATTACATTTCATTTTTACAAGCAGAAACACCACTCCATAGTCGTTTATATAATGCGAGTTCAAATATAGGTTACGTTTTCCTTATTTATGACAGATCCCTTTACTTCTTTATGTTCAACACTGACTTAGTTCAAACCTTCATTACAAACACGCGGTATATGCCTACACCCTGTTACTATCTATAGGAGCGGATTTGACAATCATTTTGAATCTCTGTGTATAACAGATTAGAAAAATCAAGAATAAATGAACAAAAGATTTAACGAATAAGAACAAAATATTCACTATTTAAGTAATTACAACTTGCCAAATCCAATAATGAAAAAAATCCAGTAGTAAGTATATATTTAAATTTCAAATTTCCCGCCTTGGCATATATGAAGTTGGCGACAATACCGGTAGATATGGAAGACAGCAACGAACAACAGCAATGTAAGAAGTTCTGAAATAAATAATGTTTTAGAGAAAACCAGGTGGAATAAAAAGCCATCGGACTACAAAAAAAAGCGTTTAATAAATAAACTGATTTTATATGTAAATGAACAGCACATCTTGGACGATGTTTTTGACGATAAATTACTGGAACAAAAGTTCGTTTAAATTTTGCGATAAAATAAAATATTTAAAATATTCTGCGCCATCTATGAAGTTACAGTGGAAGCACAATACTAGACAGGAACCTGTTCACAAATTCAAATATGTATCGTGTTTTTAATTTAAGGGTAAGGATGCGCTTTTAGTGGGTGAGATTTATTGTGATGGGAACTCATGTTATGTTCTATAAAATATTTCATGATAACTTGAAAATTGTACAAGTAAAGTAGCAAGCACAATACTCATAAACTACAACTTACAAAAATCGATTATGAACACTAAACAGACGTGCAAATGTTAACAATAAGAAAATTAGAAGAGAAATTCGTCCACCAATTTTGTAATACATCAAATAGTTGTCAAAATAGTTTTTCTAAAATCCTTGTTGTGTTGTCTCGTCTCTTGTCAATCGTGCTCTCTCTCGAATATTTCATTTGTTATTGACTCCTTTGGAAATCACCTTAAGAATTAAAAATGGTTATATTATCTCTGATTGAACTAAGAATACCGTGCTATTACTGGGTACAAACTTCAAAATAGACTGCCATCGAATTATGCGTTCGTAAGAAATCGTCAAAATTTAATTGTTGTTAAATGTGTCTAAAATATTTTCCATTGCAATTTTTGTGTTTAATTATTTTTTATTTAAATGCCTAAACTTATTTACATAATAATGAACATTATCAACTTATTATATAAGAATCAGACAAGAATCACGCAAAATTCCACCAATCTAATTCCTATAATAGAAAATCCTATCGAAATGAGTCGAACACAAAATCCTTTAACATTTCTATCTATCGTATATCGCGTATTCCGCTTTTATAACTCGTTTTACTGACTGGGTCTCTCGCTTCCCTTCCACTTACTTTGTATCGATGTTCTTCTAATATCATCCGGGCGAATTTATTATTTCGACTCTTCGTTCCTTTTTTTAGTGACCGTTCAGCATATTTCACGGATTTATTACGATGTTCCGGCTTTATGCCGCCGTTCAGGCGGCGATCCGTCGGTGCGCCACTACTCTCTCTCCTCTTTTTTTCTGCTTCTTCATCATTTATGTCTTATTTGATTTAGGAACGGTTCCCTTTATCGCATCCATCGTCTTATACGCCGGAATAATATCGGTTTATTTCGCATCGTAAATTCGGACGTGGGGCGAAATTGAAATAATAAAGCCGGCTACGGCTAAGGTGGCTCTATCTATCGGCGGATCAGCAAAGTAATGCTACTTAAGTAGTTGACGTTTGTGGAAGTGTGTTTATAATTTTTTCGTTTCTTTTCGTTTTTATTATATTATGTTTCGTTTAAGATGGATTATTTAACATCGTTAGGTGTTTACGTAGGTCAATATTTATTATTAAAGCGTTCGACGCAAAATCCCGTTTTAATTGCATCCAGACGATGTGAATAAAAAGATTCAACATCGTTTTTATTTTGTGAGGTTATGTTTCGATGTTGTTTATTATTTTAATGTGTTGCAATTTATATTGATGTGTATCTCTTTTTTGCAGTATGGTTCGGACGAATTTGCTCACGATTCACCACGGTACACATCACCAACGGGGTCACCAGTTACTATTTACAACCGGATGGAACCCCAGGGACGGTGGGCGATTGGCCCGCGTCCTACGGCGCCCCATACCAAGCATACGATGCTTACGGCCTCACAGAGACTGAAGGGCAAGGATTACCACCCATGTCTTCATTCCGACCGAATGGAACGCCCGTAACGACAGCAGCTGCTCCGAATAATGCGGCATTCGGGCCCGGTAACCACGCAGATGGACTTAATAAAGCTTTAGGAGCGGTACGTAATTGAATTCGTTTGGATTTCGAACGATTTAAACCTGATACTTTTTTTTAGATATATCCAATTGCGGAACAAGCGAGTGCAAGTAGTTATAGTTCGGCACCATCGACGCCCGTAAGTTCACCTCCCCCGTTGGCTTCTGCCGGATGGTTAGCGAACCACAATAACCCGCACTCCCCGCATTATACGCAAGCGTTAATAATGGCAGCTCCGCTCAGGGTTTACACATGGTAAATATGAGATCCTTCTCTGTTTCTCGTTGTAATAGTTGTTCTTTAGAAGTTTGTTTTTTTTTTGAATATCTTATTGCTAGTGTTGATTTTGCATTTTTAATTTGCCGAAATAAATGTGAGATGTTTCAAATTGCTGTAATATCCCAAATTAGTATTTATAAATTATGCTTCTCTATTTATACTTTATATTGTACAATGCGGGATGTGTCAAATTTGATATTTTTTTTTAATTGAGAAAAGAAAGATAGCTTCATTGTGGTATTAATAATAAAGATACACACTATAAATATGTAGTTAAGTTATATACTCCAGTAATTTTGTTGAAATTAAAATATTTTTCAAACTCTTATATTCAAATTTAATGCACATCAGAATAGGGTACCATTGTCATATTAGCAAAAGTAAATTCAATTCTTGGTAGGAGTTCTTGCCAGTTTTTCCTGTCCTTTTACCATTTGTTTTTCATCCTCTTTTCTTTATTTCTCTTCAGTTTTCCTCTATTGTTTCTACACTCTGATTTTGCTGTCCTGAGTGATCTTGGACGGATTGTACCAAGTAGGGAAGACAAAATCTCAGCCGAAAAGAATGTTACAAACTTTTTTTTAGAATTTAGTTTTAGGTGACTTGACTACTGTCTCTGTTTTATTTTTGGTGGCGGTAAAATCAAAAGATTTGATATATTTATGACTCTAATCTAAGTTATTATTAAACGATTAATACAGAAATTTTTAGTTTTAGTTATTATTTTTTTTCTCTCACTCGAACAATTTTAATTTGTTGTTGATCGAAAAAAAAAATAGAAAATGCCACATTCAATAAATTTAAATGGGTAAACGAAACAAAACAGAACCAAAAGTTTTTAAGCGACTTTTAGTCATGTCATCACGAGCCATTATCTCGTGTTTAAAACTGCTTTCATTATACTAGACATAAAATGAGAATTTTTATATTAAATCACATCATTTTATAGGACATTTTATTTATTATTATTAAATTATTAGTAGACAAAATTAACATACTCTTTATTTCTCTTTCTTTCCTTTTTTTTGTCGCTGCTCTGTATTCGTTTTCTAAATTTTATTTCGTATGATTCAATAATACCGGGACAAAAAATTGCTGCACTAACTTGATATTAGACTAAAATCAAGTCCAGAAAAAAACTGAAATTAAAAAAAAAATTAGTTCTTACCAGTAATAAATATTCAGAATATTTTATCTATCGTATGATAAAACCAATTAGCACATACAAACCAAACCATTTCACTAACAACACAACAAATTTCAAAAACCACGTCTTAGAAAATTAAAAATTAAAACGCCATATATTATAAATTTCTATTTAATATAAATATAAAATTCTATTTAATTATTGTATGTGTTGGTCAAACAATATTCTAGTGGCTCAAAATTCAATATAAAATAGAATTCAAAGACGCAAAATTCAACTAATTTATGTTTTTTTTCCCCTATTTTATTAAATCGAATTTTAACTAATTCATACGACAAACTTTAATATTTCGACATATTTTTCTACTATTATCTATACACGATAGATACAGTTGATTCTCCCTAAATCAACTTATTCTCTTTGATTTGATTTTTTCTCTAAATTGAATTCATAATTTTGCACATCCAACTGAATGGTAATCCATTTGTAAACGCCATTCTTTAATTTGGACTTTCTGTTAATCGAATCAAAAATTTCGACATTTCATGAAAATTTTAAGCCAGTTTTCCTCTCTCCAAATCAGTTTTCACAAACTGACGGAACGTAAAAGCACATTTTGAAGAACAAATCTGTAGCACAGTTTTCAAACAAATGAAAATTTTGAACTTTTTTAAACCTCAGTAATTAATTTTTTTATGATTACATATGATTGTATTTGAAGTGTTACCTTATAATATTCTGCTTTTTCTCTTTTATCATTTTTTGTCTCACTTCCTTCAATTCAAACTCTCCCTAATTTGCACAAATTGGAATGCTATATGATAATTCTATATAGAGCGATTAAATTTTATTAGTGGAATTATGGCTCAAATGAAACAAAATTTCCTATTTAAAACAACGTTTCGACATTTATTGTCTTTTTCAAGTTTCCATTTCTTTTACTCCTACTCAAGTAATTTTAATTAATGTTTGTTCCTGTTGATTTCCTTTTTTTCACAACTATAAGTTGTTTAGTTAGGAAATAAAACTAATAACTTGTTTAGTTGTGAAAAAAGGAAATCAACAGAAACAAACATCGAATTAAAATTACTTGAGTAGGAGTAAAAGAAATGGAAACTTGAAAAAGACAATAAATGTCGAAACGTTGTTTTAAATAGGAAATTTTGTTTCATTTGAGCCATAATTCCACTAATAAAATTTAATCGTAGAATAGAAAATTGGCTAATATATAAATATTTAAGAAAATATTCTATAGAATAGAAACTTTATTCATTTCATTATACAAATGTATGAAATATGTCAAAAAAGAAATATATTCTCTAAGTATATAAGTATGCAATATATATAGTGGAAGTCGACTGTATTTTCTGAAAGCTAAAGATTTATTGTAACAAGATAGCCAAAGGAGTTTGTAAAGATTCTATACATAAATCAAAGTTCTTCTTCGAAAGCTATCTTTTGTTGTTATAATGAAGAATTATAGTTAAAACACATTGTTTATTATTATTATTATTTTTAATACGGATCTGTAACGCTTTTTCTTTGATAGATGTTGATTGCTAATCATCTGACGTAACCTGCTGTTTGGCTATGAGAAAAAAAAGTAGAGAAAGGAACGTTGACAATAAATTTCATTATAGAAAACTTTGAGTGTTTATTTCCTTTCCGTACAATTATGTCTCATTATATTCTCTCTTATAATTTTCCAAAACTCCCATTCTTTTGTTTTGTTAAGTTATCCCAAAGTCTCCGTGACTTATGGCATAAATTCTTGCATAATTTCATGTCTGGTACATAGTTTTCTTTTTAGTTCGTAAAAATGTTGTATTTGTTGGCAAAAACTTTAACTTCGGAATGAAAAAAAAAAACAAAAGTTTGAATTGCTAGTGAGATATTTCAAAAATTTCTAGTTTACACATAATTGGATATTTTTTATTAATTAGCATTTATACAATTTTTGGATCTCTTCTGCCCTGTAGAATGTCCATAACAATTTTCTTAATACTATTTCTTCTTTAATGAAATATTAATTTGAATGATACAGACTATTCCATTAAGTGGATATTTATATATTTGTTGAGAGTTATTTAACCAAAAAATACTATATTAATGTTTCGTTTTATTTGGACTATGGCTTAGGTACAAAAAAAAATTAATACAAGTTTCAATGTAACGTTTTGACGTTTAAGTTTCCGGTTTGTGTTATGGCACCTGTCAAATATTAAATCTCTAACCTATAGCACTGTTAATTTGTGTTATTTCGCTTTCTTTCTGTATTTTGCAAGAACAAAATATTCCTTTTAGAACGCACAGCCTTCTGTAAAGTTTTCAGTAGGTAAGTTATTTTGATTAAAGAGGATGTAAAATCGAATTTAAACTAACACTGAAAAACCGCGCATAAGGTATCGTGTTTATACGGTTTTTAATTTGACTCAGAAGTATCGATTTGCTTCATATGGACAAAAATCGATGACGTAGGTTAAAACATAAAATAAATAGAGAGTATAAGCAGATGTTTTGTGTCGTATATAGAATCAAAAAATAAATATTATTTAAAATAGTTTTATTTTTAGCGACCTCTGTGTGTAATCTGTTATAGTGTACTACATTGACAGCTATTGTGGAATTTAAAGCGACATCTTTTGGAATAATATTGCATAAGAACAACTAATAATTAATTATAAACCATTGCAGTGCCTCCATCGGTTTTTTCACAATCACACCTTTAAAGCCCCCTCTGAAATGTAAGATAGTTAACAACAGTCGAAGTAAATGGGACAACTTACAATATGTTGACATGATGACAGAGATAAATTTTGCACATTTGGTCTCCATTTTATACAATTTTAACATGTTTGTGAATTGTCACATTTACTTTGACTGTTGTTAACTATGTTACATTTCAGAGTGGGCTTTAAAGGAGTGATTGTGAAAAAACCGATGGAGGCACTGCAATCGTTTATTACAATTAATTATCAGGTATTCTTATGTATGTTATAATTGACGCCCAATGAGTTCTTATTACTATTAAGATTGTTTGGAAAAGATATAAATTATATATTATGTTTATATATATAAACATTTATATTAGTGCATTTTAATTGAAATATCAGAATGAGGCTATCTTACATTGAAGTCATTTTATATAAGAAATATTTAATTTAAAGGTGTTCAAAAATGTTTGTTTGAAATATGAATTATATATTTTTGTTCTTATTACATTTTACAGATTTTGACGATAATTAACTCGAGCAATGTGGTGATATTAATCACATTACAAACATTTATAAACACCACACATAGTTTTAATTTTGGAATTGAATCGTAGAAATTGAAGTAGGCGAATTATTTTGTTTTCCTTCTTTGTTTATTATTTTATGTTTGTCGTTTTTTGGTTTTTGTGTTTGCATGGTGTTTTTTGTTTTTATTGTGAAGCCTCCGGCTCCAGAGGCCCAGCGATTAGACGATGCCATTGGCTTCCTGAGGGACCACGCCGAAGTGAACGTAAGTCCATCCCAGATTATTTACTATAGACGCATTTAGAATGAGACGCTTACGCACAAATTTTGCCTCAACCCTTCGACGTGTTCTGTTACCGATCCTCCGATGTTCGAACGCACTAACCTCACTAATAATGTGGTATTCTGTTTGCCATCGCAGGGAACACGAATGGAGGAAAGACTGGACGATGCAATAAACGTATTAAGAAATCATGCCGAATCACAAATAGGTTTAGGACAATTACCCCCCAGTCTGGGGCCACCCCAGATGACCAGCCTCGGTTACGCAGCGCCTGCCTCCGAAACCCACCTGCCGGATACTGTGAAAGTAGAGCGGACAACGTACAGTACAAGTGAGTGCATTCCGATACTGTTTTGGCTATATGATACGAATTCGTGGATCGTTTACAGAAAAACGTAAAGAACCCCCAGATAGTGATACGAAACCCTCTAGTTCTGTAGAAAGTGTCGTTCAGCCTAATTCCACGAGCGGAGCCTCGACGAAGAGCACAAAAGCGAGCGAGAAGATAGTGAGTATACTTGATTTGGTACCGATTGACTGATACATTTCTTCCGATCAAAATATCTTGGTTCATAATTTAAAAGCGAACTGTATTTGTCTATCTACAGGGTGTTAGGTAAACATGCGGCGAAAATGCAAGGGGTTATTCCTTGACCTATTCTAAGAATATTTTGTCCTATGATGATTTTTGAAAAACCCCTTTGTTTCGAAGATACAGGGACGAACAAGATTTGCGACAGTAACAGCATTTTATTATCAAAAGTACATGTAAAGTTGCTCAATCTACAATAAATGTTCGAAATGGCTTCCTCCAGCCTGGAAGACTTTAACTATGTTTCCAAAACCTACCAAGGTATGGCGCACAGATCTGCTTACAAATTTTACAATTTTACTGGCGGTAAATAGAAACGCTTTATGTAATTTTTTTGCAAATTATTGGCAACAATAAAAGTATTTATTATTTTTCGCTTGTAATTGGTCTCAGACGATTCTCAAACGTTGTGCCGTGCATATTATACTTGAAAGAAGCAACTGTAGCCCCGGTGATTGAATATAAAAAAATAAATCATAATTTAATATTGGGCAAATTTTCCAATAATAATAATAATAATAAGACAACAGAGAATACATTTTCAAAACATAACAAAATGTTATAAGAACAACTCTTAATAGTATATGCAAGAGACATATAGAAAGTCCTAATCGTTCACTCTCTGACGCAACACTTACACAAAAGGATGCGGAAGAAAGATGGAAACATTTGGGTGATTTATTAAATAATATGCCAGGGATTGTGAAGGATTGGAAAATTGGCGCAAGGTAAAGTGAAAATATATGTAATTTTGTTTGAAATAAAAATATATATATATTAAGTATTTGTTTGATGAAAATTTTTGTTCTTAGCCGATAGTGTGATTTTTTCTTTTTCTTTCTTGAGATGGCGGCTTTTCTTTATATGTTAAAACAAATTGTTAAATTTACATGTATAAAGAAAAGCCGCTACCTCAAGAAAGAAAAAGAAAAAATATGAAGTATTTGTATAATATTATTGGAAACATAATTTACTTATAGTGCTTTTTTTTGGCATGATATGCAGTCACCAACAACACTGAAATACGGTTAAAATCGGTAGCAAAGAAATCAGACTGGGGTGGTCTACGACCAAAGAAAGAAAGTTTCACAAAAATTGTAAAGGATATCAGAAATATATAATATAAATATTAGAGAGTCTATAGTCCATTTTAATCTACCAGGCACGTCCGTAGATCATTTTTCATAGTATTTATGGGGTCCCACAGCATTCATGCCTCTCTACACCATTGTCCTCTGCATTTCCCAAATCTCGTAGTGCAAAAAGCATTCCAGCAAGTTTTCCATTATTTTCTGTTATTTCAATATTTAAAGCAGTAACGATGGGTGCAGAATAGCGCCCCTGGATACAAGCATTCAATCTTCTCGTCATTGACTGTCGAACTCTTTCAAACAGACCAGGATCGTTTCTAATTGAGTTACACCCAGCAATTATCCGATTTCGCAAATCGCCCAAATCATCTCCACTAGAGTAGCGTAAACTATTGACTTCAAAGATCCCCAGAAGAAATAATCTAGGGGGTTTAAGTCTGGGGATCGAGCAGGCCATGCTTGTGGCCCACCTGGACCAATCCAGCGATCTCTGTATGTTGCTGTTCAAAAATTACGAGCAACCAAACTGAAATGTGGTGGTGCACCATCGTGCATAAACCACATTGTAATTCTTGTCGCATATGGTACATCCTCCAGAAACTCAAGCAGCGTTGCTTCCAAAAAGTTGCGGTACACCACGCCAGTAAGTCTTACTGGTAGAAATGCCGATCCAATTAGATAGTCACCCACAATTCCAACCCAAACATTCAATGAGAACTAATGTTGAAAACGATCTTCAAATACCTCATGCGGATTTTCATCTGCCCACACATGGTTGTTATGAAAATTCCTTATTGCATTTCTTGAGAAACTGGCTTCATCGGTAAAAAGAATGTGTGTCAAGAATAGAGGGATGCAATATCCATTGACGTAATGCAATACGTGCAGGAAACTCAGCAGGTAGTAGTGCTTGAACGCGTTGAATGTGGTACGGATACAACAAATTGTCCTTAAGAATTTTCCAAACTCTCCAATGACTTACATTCAAAGTATTTGCAATTTTTCGCGTAGAACTACCAGGATCTTCCTCTACAATTTCCAGCACATTCTGTTCCAATTGTACTGTTCTTGCAGTCATTGATCTTTCTGGCCCTCCACTTCGCTTCTTGAGCCTGTTTCACGAAGACGTCGATGAATGTTTTCAAAGATTTTTCGGTCGGGGACATTAGGGGCAGGAAATCGTTCAATGTACAATTGTCTAGCTTCTAATGAGTTGCCATCAGCATGTCCATACATGAAATGCATGTAAGTCATCTCCGCGTTCGTATATTACATCATGATAGCGGATTCCATTAACTATTAAAGACACGTCAAACAGCCAAACGTCACTCAATCTAAACAAATGCGACCGATGAGACGTATTCGAATAAAATCCACTACTAGATAAAACAGCTATTTCATGTGATCGAGATCGAAAATATAACAACGCATTGTAAACAATTTTTTGTACTTGATAAACTCATTGGCGTACACCATATACTTTTATTTACATTAATAAATTCAACGAATATCTAATATGCTTGTCGCAAATTTTGTTCGCCCTGTATCTTCGAAACAAAGGGGTTTTTCAAAAATCATCATAAGACAAAATATTCTTAGAATAACCCAAGGAATAACCCCCTTGAATTTTTGCCGCATGTTTACCTAACACCCTGTATATCTGTAGTTATATAGGTTGTGTTGTAATATCGAACGTTTCATCGAACAGCTCATTCTCGTCTTATTAAATAAGATAAATCTATTGATGTACTTATACAGTGTGTTACTGAAAGGTGTAATAAAAATTATATGTAACGTTTTTAAAAAGTAACTTAAACCTCAGCATAACTAGAAATCGGTTCATAAATTGGAGCCAGATATGTGAAGTGTGTAAGAATTAAAAATTCGCATAACAGAGCTTTTGTATTACAAGGCAAATATGAACAATGTGGGTACAAAATGTTTAAGGAAGCATATGCCCTCTGAATGTATTTATCGACTTGTGATTTGTACCTAAAGTGATTATCCGTTAATAATCGCAGATTTTTAGCAGTGTCAACAACCGGAAAAGATTAATCGTAATATCTTGCACAGCTCTTGCCCGGTCTTTTTCCCTACCAAATAGCATTACTGCAGTTTAAGTTGTGTTGATTTGTAGTCGGTATATGTAGACTGGATTCTCACCAAGTCATAATTAACCATTCAGAATTGCTGGAGGGGAATGGAACGAATATAGAAGCTGTGAGCCGTCAGCATACATACACTACCGGTCATTGAAGTTAGGACAACTAATAAATTATTACTAACTAAATAAAAACGACAGGAATTCGAAAGAAAATAAAAATGTGCTCGTAGAAACCAAAATAAAACAAAACATTCTCATTAAAATATTATACTTTCTTCTCGTCGAAGAATCCTCCTTTTGGCTTTCAATATGACCCGGACAACTTGTGGCATGCGCTCTGTTAATTTTATCAGAGTTTCCTGCGAAATATGGTTCCATTAAGCCTGGAAAAGTCGCCACAAGTACTCTTTTGAAGTTGGGCAGACTTTAATTACTCGCCTCTCCAAATCATCCCACAGTAATTCGATGTGATTCAAATCCGGACTCGGGCGGAGGTCAGGGCATGATTTCCAAAACATTATCCTCTACTTGAGACGCGAGGTAATCTTTGCAGATCCGTGCCGTGTGTTTGGGGTCGTTATCATGCGCAAACACGAAGTTCTCCCCAATCAACCGCTATCCTTACAACATTTTATTCCAATATGCGTTTATAACTTTCTTTGCGAATAAACCGGCTTCCCTTAAGCGGTGTTTAGTTATTGTTAAAGATAACGGTCGTTCGCGTCCCCTATTCATTCCCGCTGCGATTTCGGGCGCCATCAATCGTCGATTTCTCTTGCTCAACACTTTAAGGCGTTGATCTTCCGTGAGGGTTGTTATCCGTGACGGACCTGAGCGATTCCGGTCTTCGAATGTTCCGGTGTCTCGGTAGCGACGAATGGTATAATGGACAGTAGATTTTGTCACTCCTAATTTTTCTAGTATCACACGCACAGAATGTCCTTTATCGTGCAATATGACAATAGCCGATCTCTTTTCTACACTTATCGACTTTCCTATTGGAATTTTTTAAATACTATTTTCACAAACAGCACAATTGAACAACCGTATCGCAACTGGTTTGCTAATAGTATAATTCACAACAAGTACGATATCAATTATTTCCTGCTATAGTGGGAGACCTTTAGGAGACACCCACGTGAAATTTTACAACCTGTCGACCACCTCTCTATTGTAAACATGCTTGTTGGCGTTCCTTTAAATATCGTTTGTAATGGTTTTATTACCTGCTATTAGGTTAAATTTATTTTTAATTTAATAGGCTTATTCTAATGATGATTTCCGTCTTAAATACTTTGTTGTTATGCTTACTTTATTGTAGAATTTTTACAATAATGTTAAAAGGATTAAATATTGAAAAAATATTTTTTTAAAATTATACTAGTTGTCCTAAAGTCAATGGCCAGTAGTGTATGTTTAATGTTATATTGACTTTGTATTATACCCTGTGATTAGATTACCAAGATCTGTTGGACATTAAATATTATTATTAAAAAAAGATGTCAGAATACGACATCCCTCGCATCCCCCAGCAGCCCTGAAGATGTCCATTGCAAATATGGACAAAACGTCGGCCAGAATACGATTTCAGCCCGGAAACCTACCCAGCAGAGCTTTCATGCTTTCCAGAAAAATCTTGAAAACCACGTCTGCTACAAACGATTTACGAGATCAGATAAAAAAAAGCCATAGAAGAAAATACTATTGGCTTGGTCCTAATTGACGTGAAGAAGTCGTTGGATACTATATCAAAACCAAAATTACTAGAGAAATTGGATAACCTAGGTATAAAGCGACGGTATCCTATATATTGCCCAGGGTTGAATTTTCGGAATAATTTACTATGGAAACTTAGGTAACCTTCAATTTCTTAACAGCTTACCTCATTGGAAGACTCCAATCTACTGAATGGGGGCGTTCTCGATCTGAAATAACGGACATAAACTATGGAGTACCACAATGTCGAATTTTGAGTCCCTTACTCTTCATTATTAAAATGTTCTTTAACATACATCAATAACACTGCGCGACCGGCTAACTACAGAATACGGAATCTCACAGAGCGAAAACCGATATTATATAATACATATAAATGATATATTTGCTACAAAAACATATGAATAAATTTATGCCTATACTCAGACGACATATGTCTTATGTATTCAGACCGTAACGAACAACAACTTCAACAAAACATTAACCAGGATGTAACAAACTAGTTTCAACAGTCTCATAACAATAAACGAAAGTAAAACAAAATATATAAGTAGTATGCGCAAAAGAGCAGAATCCCCCTACTTTCGATATAAATAAATAATCAAACCATGCAAAAATTAGCCCAAAACAAGAAAGAGCTTGAAATATTTGCTGATAGGCAAACATTGTACTAACGTTTTTAAGCGACAATAACATCGTGCAACAAGTTTAAAAAACCCGAAAAGACTCTTATCATCAGCGATTCGTGAATAAATTGCGTAGATCCAAGATTTATTTTAAATTTCTAATTTGGTAGCAGCGTGACTTAATTTTTCTTCTTCTCGAGTTTTTCACAATGCAGTTTCAAGAATTTAACTGCAGTTTGTCGCTGTAAATGTGAATTAATGTATGATTAATCAAGCTACATGTTGAATGAAAATGCTATAAATAGTTAACTGTCAATTATTTTGCGGAATTATTAAGCAGTTCGTTTGCTTCGGCATGTACTTCGAAGAGATCCCACACAATGGCTGATATATATATATCTCCTCCGCATATAAATGCAAAAAAAAATGTTATACATATATAAAACTATATCATTAATAAATAAAAAGAACGAAATCGGACCTAAAACCAACCCCTACGGAACATCAAATGGAAATTTGGATAAAATTTTAACTAACCATATAACCAGCATGGTTTGTTCATTGTTGCTGTATATGCCCCGTATAATAAAAATGTTTTTGGAAATTTGGATAAAATTTCAACCAACCATAAGAACTAACACACTTTGTTCATTGTTGCTGTATATGCTCTGTATAATAAAAAAGTGTTTTCATTTTATTATTACACCTTTCTGATAACGCAATGTATTTCTAATTATAAACCACAGAAAAATTATCGCGTTAACACTAACGAACGCCACTGCACTATCGCAGTGACGTTCGTTCTAAACGGTATTCATTTATAATGCAACCTGTATTTACCTGTGCCCATTTAAAACGTATTTTAAAGCGCAACCGCTGACGAAGAAGAAACAGACGATCCGAGCAACAAGGCCGTACGCGAAAAAGAGCGTAGACAGGCCAACAATGTCCGCGAACGGTATGTAATAGCACGCTGTCTTTAACTTACAATACACGGAGACCAACCTCACTTACAACAACACCTCCTTCACGATAGCAGAAATCCCCGCGAACGGAAAATTTCGATAATTTTATCAGATATCCCTCCTTTTCTACGGCTCCTTTGTCGGTCTCTGTACGCCTTCTCTTTTATCTCACACACAGATACAAGCATACATCTAACTCAAGGCCCATATTCAGAAATGCAAATGTTATATCAATCATGCGTTCAAGATGATTAATTACAAGTCAGATTATGATTTGATTGTGTAACATTCGTGCTTACGAATTGGCCAGCATGTGTAGATGTTGTAATTTTATTTTTTTTTCTTCTACTTTTCTTTCTATAATTCTAATTATCGATTTATCAGCAACGCTTTTGTTTACGTCTTTTCCCGCGTAATGACGTAAATATACACTTTGAATATGGGCCTACATAATAAATGATAACAATCGAGAAAATAATTAAAAAAAAAAAAAAACTAGAGCGTGTTATTACAACACCGCCATCTTCAGTCACTGATATCATTTGTTGCTATTTATTATTATCATTATTAACAATTTTGGTTCGGCTGTTTTCTCCTTTTTATTTTGCCTTTTCGACGACGTCACAAAGTTCTTTTTACAACTGGCCGTTAGTTGTTCCAGTGCGGACGAAACGGAAGAGGGGGACATAGATCCTGACGTTAAAGCTCAAAGGGAAAAAGAGAGGAGGCAAGCTAACAATGCCAGGGAAAGGTGGGCCTTGTTTTTTTTTCTCGTTTTACTTTTGTGTTTTTTTGTTTGCCTCCATGTGAACTGGATCTCTAACACTACATATATCGCTTTTTTTCCGAAATGTATGCCTATATTCTCAGTGTAGTATCTTAAATGCGATTACTAACTAATTCTTGTAAACAGCACGCGAGGGCCTCTCTGCAAATTTGCTAACGCGCATGTGCAGACTGATTAAAACCTACTTGCTGCAGTATTGATGGGGTTGCAATTGTATATTGTATTGAATTGTGTGAAAAGGACACTGCATAAGAAACATACTGAAATGACAGAGAGGTTCTTGTAATATATACGAAACATGTAAGCTCACAAATCACATACACACTAGATGCGTATCTCAATACATTATATCCATATATCAAACGGGATGGCTATACTCTGGAAGACGTAAGAGAAGGGAGTATGTGTTGATTACGCAACCAAAACTACTCTGCTTATATACATAATATCTTTCATAATTTATGCTTATGATACATGTGATAGTCTGCTCAATTGCTCAAACGCATATTTGCCTAAGTCACTTTGAAGCAATAGTAGCGTTCTTTTCGTCTAAAATCTCAGATATTTTCAGTTCAGCAGATCTTTCAAACCGTTTTATCGTTTCAATTTGAGTAAGAACTGAGAATTTTACCTCTCCCTTACCGATGCAGCACAAGCATCGTAGGTTAATCATTTTACGAGAAAATCTCAGTTATTACGTGATTGTGTCATTTTGCAGTCAATCAGTCAGTAAATAAAATAGTAAAAAATAAAAAAAAGATGATACAATTAAACAAAAATGCACAGTAATTTTTTTATTGAAAAAGTTAAAAGTGTGTTATTCTTGTTTTTTAAGATTTTCTTTTTTTTTTAATTTCAATATGGAAATACTTATTTGGAATTAATAAAAAAATCGTTATTACAAAAATTACAATATAATAATATTCTAATGTGACAATCAGAAAGGATTCATAAACATTTTTTGTGGAGAAGCTGGATCATATATATACACGATTCTAGAATGTTGAAACGAGATTCATTATATAAAAAAATGTTTTAATGGAGAAATTCTTAGGAATCACTTTTCGCTCGGAGATTCACAGAAACACAATGAGTTTCTGACAAATGAACAAAATATTTTCAATTATAAACATTCAGCCACTAGAATAATCATTGAAAACACATTTGGTTTATTAAAAGGTAGATTCAGACGCTTAAAACATTTTGAAAATACGAATGTTCAATTTATAGTTGTGTCTAAAGGATTCATTATTTCCACAAGTATCACAATGTCATTAAGAAAGCTTTATTAGGTTTTATATTCTCTCGTCCACCCTTATGATTTAGTAATACCATTGTTTATATACATACTAGTTAGACAACCTTATGGACAAAATAGTTAACGGATTTTTCAACATTTTGGACAACAGCGGTAGATGGCGACACTCCGTTGATGTCCATCTCGATTTAAATATAAGCTTTATAGTTAGACTATTACATACAAGATGGCCCTCTTACGTGTCGGCAAAATATTGTTTAATTGCAATAGTTACCCAAAGGTCAAGGTCGGTATACATAAGGTTACCTCGTAAGTTGTAGATGAGGCCCAGGGAAAAGAGAGGATGAATACACATGACGCTGTGATGACGTGATCATTCTTGTGTTTGTTTACATTAAAAGGTTAGTATTGGGGTATTCTGTTATAATAAAAAGAACTTTAAAGTATATTGCAAGACACGTTCTTGTTGACAAAACATTAATTGAAACATTTTCTAATTTAAGATTTTTTTTTTTAAATAAATATTTAAACTTAAAACAAAAAAAAACACTGAAAAGAGAGAAGCTAAATCTGAAGGACGCAAATTTGCCAAGAAAAAAAGAAAAAAATACATTACATAAATCTATGTTTCTAAATTTTTAGTTTTCTTACTTTAAGTATGATTATATAATAATAAGAATTACTTTTTCTTAGTTTCCAATTTAATGTTGTGCTCTATGTGTGTAGTTCTAAGTTTTGTGTTATATTTATATAATATTTTTTACTTAATGTACTTATGTTTACTATTACATAATAGTAGAAATTCGTTTTTTATTATAAAAAAATAAATATTTAGTTTGGGAGTACAAATCGCCATTTATTTTTACATATATGCAACACTTTACTTATTAAAAACAGCATACATGATGACGCGTTCGCGCTCTTTCTCTTGATTAGCTGAAAAGTTACTAGGCAACTTTGTATATACGGACCTTGCATACGACACATGTTTCTTTGGTATATGAAACAGTTATTTGCATTTATGAAATTATATGTATAATGCAATTTAAAAACGAGCACCTGTTAAATCTGACAATCAATCTTCACAATAGTTTGACCAACAAATTTTGAAAGTTTTAATTAAATGTTAAAATTGAGTAATATATAATAATATTAACAAAAGTGATAAATTTAATAAGGTTGGTGATTAATACTGGTGTTTTTTGACTTGTAGAAGACCTGAAGATGGTAGTTGTACGCCGAAACAGTAGTCTTAAATATATTTAGAAGTTTTTCGTAAATGTACGGACGTTTTTTCCTTCTTTTATTATTTATTAACACCACATTCATGGATTTCAACATACAAATTTATATTAGTTTCCTTATTTTTAAAATTAATACTTAAAAAAAAAATCTCCCCAATAATTAAAAAAAAAAGAGTGATCTAAAGACAATTGGGCCAAAATGATTAATGAGGTCCCAACGTATCAAAAGTTTATTCAATGCACCAATTGTGGCCCAACTGGGTCAACTATCGCACCCCTAACTGTGTCCAATGATTAAAAAAAAAAACTCCAATCAGGAAACTATTTGAAAGCATGGTATTAAACACTAGTCGATATAAAATGTGAAAAAGAAACATACAGGATATTTTTCAGGGCATTGTCAATATCTCACTTGAATTAAATTGTTCAGTGAATCATACAATCAATGCCTGTAATAATCTTTTTTTTTATGGAACCTTTCGTATATTATTGCATTTTTTAATTCTCCAATAAAAAAAATGCTTATTTTGATTATTGCTGTTTGTAATACCTAAACCTTAAAGTTTCTTATATAATTTGAATTTTGTGAGAATCTATGTTTCAAATACTTCAGAAGTATTTAAGTTATGCAAGCGACATTTATAGCGAAATGAAACAATAGACCATATTTTATAATAAATTTGCCATCTTATACAGGGTGTACAAAAATTCAAACTAATCAAATAAGAACTTCAAGTGACTATAATGTGATTAATTTAAATAAAAATAAAACGCCATATTTTTTTAACTTAGCACTTAAATGTACGCTGTAATTACCTATCCAATGGCATGCATAGTTTAATCTTTAAACTGTTTTGTGTTTTTTTTGTAACACTTCCACTTTTCTTAACTGGTTTAATAATATGACAAAACAGCTCGACCTTACTTAGGGTCAGCACCCTTAAAAAAATGGAAGAATGATATCCTTTTAGATACTAAAGCATTCAGTTTGTTTGTGATTTGTGTATGAGCTATTGTGCATAAGTATTTGCCAATATTACCTAAAATTGAATTGAATATACAGGATTGGCATATAAAGGCTTATTATATAATCTTAAAAATTTTTATTTTGAGATTGGAACATTGGAACTATTTAAAAACAATTTATTATTAATTTTATAATAAAAGTTCTTTGTCGAAGAACTTTTATATTCATTACTTCACACGAAATATTTATAAAATAAACATACAACAAATAATTATGCACCCCCTAACACATGTTTCTGCTTAACAACACTAACATCTTCATAAAAAGGAAATTTTACCTTCATCGTTTTACTTACTGACCATTCTACACTATAGGATACGTATTCGTGATATAAACGAGGCGCTAAAAGAACTGGGAAGGATGTGCATGGCGCACCTAAAGACCGACAAACCGCAAACCAAACTGGGGATCCTCAACATGGCGGTGGAGGTCATCATGACGCTAGAGCAGCAGGTTAGGGGTAGGTACTATCGAATCGACGGTTTCCAAAATATGATTAATGCCGACATTTTGTCTTTTCAGAGCGTAATTTAAACCCAAAGGCGGCGTGCCTCAAAAGGCGAGAGGAGGAGAAAGCGGAAGATGGCCCCAAACTGGGACCTGCACCACATCACATGCTGACAGCCCCACATTATCCAACAATACCTGTAAGTTTAATATGTGCTAATATGCTAGTAACGGTTACCAAAAAACAGCACATAACCTATTACTGAAATAATTAACTTATTTTGATAATAGGTTCTTTGGAATTAAACAGAAATTCCAGTAACTTGTTCGTTCAGACGTAACAGAGTAGTAGCAGCTATTTTCCCGGAACAGGTCGTTTTTCTAGGTACAGCGATTTTGACATCACTAGCACAAAGTTCATTTAACCGATAATGCAATTTCTTCTGCAACTTTACCTTCTCTCTTGATTACGTGGAAGCGATTCCTCTTTCGTTCCAGATATAGGTGATTTCAGTAACTAGTGATCTATAATTAAATTAACTATACGGTAAATTATACAGTAACAGTTTTAGGTACACATTGCCAAACATAAGTTATTTCCTATTAAAATATTCCAGGTTATTTTTGAAGAGATTTTGCCCACATCTTTAACAGAAAGTTAATTTAACCAATAATGTAATTTTCTTCCATCTAAATTTTTAAAGGTTTCTTGCGCGAATTTTCGTCAGCAATTACCAAACTTCTATAACCATTCCTTCTGGTATTTCTAAGTAGATTTGGAAGCTGTCAATTTCTCTCTTGTTCCAGTACCAGGTGATTTCAGTAACTAATGATCTATGATTAAATTCCCTATACTGTGAATTATACAGTAACATTTTTAGATACACTTTACCAAATGGTAGCAGCTACTTTCTAGGAGCAGATTATTTTTGTCAGTGCTGCGATTTGAATCACCACAGATAGACAAAGTTCTTTTAGCCAATAATGTAGTTTCTTCTATTATTTAAAAGAAAAACTATTCTATTTTCTTAGTTTTTAAAAGGTTTTTTCGTGAATTTACCTCAGCGATTATGAAGTTCTGCAGCTTTGCTCTCATATATTTTCAAATAGAGGTGAGAGCAGTTATATCAATTCAGGTTGTTCCAATAACAGGTGATTTCAGTAACTAATTTAATTAACTATACTGTGGTTTAAACAGTGATTTAAGTAATGTTTTTAGGTATTTTGTACCAAACGGTAGCAGTTACTTTTTAAAAGCAGGTTATTTTTGAAGGGATTTTGACCACATCATTAACAGAAAGTTAATTTAACCGATAATGTAATTTTCTTCCATCACTTGAAAGGTTTCGCTAAATTTTTAAAGGTTTCTTGCGTGAATTTTCGTCAGCAATTACCAAACTTCTATAACCATTCCTTCTGGTATTTCTAAGTAGATTTGGAAGCTGTCAATTTCTCTCTTGTTCCAGTAACAGGTGATTTCAGTAACTAGTGATCTATGATTAAATTCCCTATACTGTGAATTATACAGTAACATTTTGAGATACACTTTACCAAATGGTAGCAGCTACTTTCTAGGAACAGAATATTTTTGTCAGTGTCGCGATTTGAATCACCACAAATAGATAAAGTTCTTTTAACCAATAGTGTCGTTTCTTCTATTATTTAAAAGGAAAACTATTCTATTTTCTTCTAGTTTTTAAAAGGTTTTTTCGTGAATTTACCTCAGTGATTATCAAGTTCTGCAGCCTTGCTTTCATGTATTTTTAAATAGAGGTGGAAGCAGTTATATCAATTTCTGTTATTCCAGTAACAGGGGATTTCAGTAACTAATTTAATTAACTATACTGTGGTTTAAACAGTGATTTAAGTAATGTTTTTAGGTATTCTGTACCAAACGGTAGCAGTTACTTTTTAAAAGCAGGTTCGTTTTTAAAGGATTTTGACCACATCATTAACAGAAAGTCAATTTAACCGATAATGTAATTTTCTTCTATAATTTGAAAGGTGTCTCTAAATTTTTAAAGGTTTCTTGCGCGAATTTTCGTCAGCAATTACTAAACTTCTATAACCATTTCCTTCTTGTATTTCTAAGTACAGGTGCCTAGTGATCTATGATTAAATTAACTATAGTGTGAATTATATAGTAAATTTGTTTCGTATTTTACTAATATTGGTAGTTTTGTTGTCCTGCTCTCGTATATTTTTAAATAGAGGGTGGAGCAGTTATTCTTCTTATTCCAGTAATAGGTGATTTCAGTCACTAGCGATTTAAAATAATTGAATTCAGTATACTGTGATTTAAACAGTGATTGAAATAACATTTTTAGCTTACACGATACCAAACGGTAGCAGTCACTTTCTAGGAGCCGGTTATTTTGACCAGCTTTATTAGTGTTTATCTTGTTTCAATAACGGATTATTTCATTAATTGGTGATTTCTATTTTTTTAACTATATTGTGATTTAACCAGTGATTCAAGTAACGTTTTTGGTTAGACGATACCAGTTTACTTTCGAAGAACAGATTATTTTTGTCGTTGCAGCGATTTTGACCATATCACTTACGACGATTTTGTCTATTGATGATAAAAGGAGAGATATTCCATTTTGCTAATTTTCGAAAAATTTCCTGTGCAAATTTTCCTCTGTGATTACTTCTAAACAAGTTCTACAACCTTGCTTTCATGTATTTCTAAGTACAAATGGAAACAAGTTTTGTCAATTCCTATCTTCTTACAGCATAAGTGATCTATAATTGAACTAACTGTGACTGTGATTTAAACAGTGATTTGAGTAATGGTACCAGTTACTTTCTAGGAACGCTTTCATCCGGGTAGCGTTTTCAATAACAGGAAGTTCAATTAACTGCTAAAGTAATTTCTTCTATTACTTGAAAGGAATGATAGTATTTCTTGTTGGTAATGTTTGAAAGGGCTTCTGCGCGAATTTTGCTCACTGATTACCAAAGTTCTGGCAATCTTGCCTTCATGTATTTCCAAATAGCAGTGTCCTCTCTTGTTCCAGTAATAGGTGATTTCAGTAACTGGTGATCTGTAAGTAACTGTTTTGGTTAGATAACAAATGGTAGCAGTTATTTTCCAAGAATTTCTGTTGATGAATCTATAATGCTATTAAAAATGCTCTGCCTTAGCAAATTATAGGTTATTTCTAGTACTTTTAATTTATTATAAATAAGTTTTATAAATGTTAGATTATCATATTAATATTTTCCATTTATTTCGATTTCAGGGTCCACCACCAAACTTGCCACACAACCCGGGCCAACCACAATAGCATTGCTAGTGAAACGAGAACAAAAAAAAATTCCAAACGTGTACATAAACATTATTCGTACAAACAGTTATTACTTCTACCATCATGACTAAACAATATTATATTTTTTTAAAGAAGGGATTCTGTAGTGATAATAGTATTTTATTTCGTTTTATTATTTTGTTCGGTCCCTTAGTTTTCCTTTTTACTACTTTTTCATCACTCTTTATCGTAACAAGCCGAGAGCGAAGGGAAAGACGAACGATTCTCAAATAAGTGTATCCGTTGCTGACCGCCGTGTATGGTTTAGATGGCTCGATACTTTGTTTGTTAATAACGAAGAAGGGAATATTGTTTTTTCAAAGTGCCAAAATAGTAATAATATTTAGTGCGAGAAAAGGAAAATCTGAAATACTCCATCGAATAAATAATTGCTACATGTATGTATATTATTTTTATGTAGATACGATCTCGTTATTGGTTGCCATTTATTGATAATTGTCTTTTTGGAAAAAATCTATCGTAATTTATGAAAATCATCTTACTTTCAATTATCGCTGTGATAATAATAAGAAATTACTTCAATAATTACCCGTATTGTTAATAATTATAATATTATACATCTGAACCATACACGGAGGATGCGATTTCTTAAATTTTTTGTACCATTCGTAAGGATTCCTCAGATATATATGCATATATATAAAATCATATATATTTACATATATCGATGGGTAACAGAAAAGAACGTACGGAAAATTGTGCGCCAGTATTTTGAAAATTTTAAAAATTGAGCCGCTTTCTTGTTTTTTATTTTAACAAAATTGTATTCATACGATACTTTTTAAATAAAGTAATTGAATTAATTCCTGCCGGTCCCAAGTGACATTGCCTAAAAAATATTTTTTAATCGAGCAGACGGAGATGCAACATCACTTGCGAAAGGCACAGGGCAACTGTACATAAAGTTATAATAATGTAATATTGTAATAAAAATGAACCGCTCTCCTGCACGATTAGTAAGACGATATAAATTGGAACGAATTCTGTTTGTATAATTTCCTCTGATAATATAAATATGAAATTAGAATAACAACAATAATTATGAAATACGATACTTAAATTTCTACTAATCATGCACTAGAGCTAATTTTCAACGTAAAAGAAAAAGTTGAATACGATTTATTTTTAATTTAAAATATTTTTTACATTATTATTATTTCGAAGATATTGTTTTATTATTAATAATAATGTATTTTGTAGCGTTCTATTTATATATAGAAATGAACTGTTTGTTGTTTAATTTTTAAACATTAATTTTGTGTAATTTTTTTAAGCGACATACTTTGTCTCTCTATACTTTTATTATTGAAAAGAAAAATATATATAACATTTTTTTTTCCTTAGTTTATTATTATTATTATTATTATTATATTTAAGTTATAATTATTATTATTTTATTTTAGTTCGTAAGTGAACATTTTATTTCATAAGATGTATCTTTTTTTTTTTTTTAAAAAAAACGTAGAATAAGGAATGTATTAACAACATCAAACCTTTTTTTTTTGCATATACAATTTTACTTATCACCCTCGTGGACAGGGTGAAATATCTTAATAAATATTTAAGTTTTAAAATCGCGTTATTAGTATTATTCCGAACGCCACTGCATAGGTGCAGTGGCGTTCGTAAATATCTTAGTAAATATTTCGATTAGTTCAAATTCTTTGCAATTAATGTTTATATCATTGCTTATTAAACAGACACTTATAATTCTATCCCAGTGAATCTCATATTTCTCAGATTTTAAACTAAAAATCACAGGAAAATTAATTTGGATCAAATCGAAGTGATAATAATTCTTTTTTTTTTGGTAACATTCGTGTTGGTTAATGAAATTATATGATCTAGTTTTATGGTGATTACAAAATTATTTATTTACTTAATATAATTTTTTGGAAATTTTGTTATATTAAAACTTAGTTTAAAATGCTTGAAAATTCAAAAAAAAATATGGCTAATTTTAAAATTTTTCTTTACTTAAAAAAATTTATTGTTATATTTGCGATCTTGATATAATTTTTTTTTTAATTTTAATCAAGCACTTTTAATTAACTTTTAGCGAAAACTGTGTGAAAACAATAATTAGATTGAAATTGTTTATTTGCCGCAGTAAAATCACAACAAAAAACACTCATTTTAAATACAATTGCAATTGAGTTCATATATTTTTGAGATTAATCACACACAAATGAAAATAAAATCTAGCAAATTTAACTTTTTGTTTGTTACTATACTCCTAAGTATGTTTTACTACATTCCTTTGTATTAAGCTTAAAAAAAACTTTCAAATGTTTTAACAAACGCACCTTTTTTTTTAAATATGTCTTTTTATAATTATTCAGTATTAATTACGAATCACGAACAATAGCTAAAGATACTTAATACAGCGAACAAGAAGTTATAAAAGAAACATGTTGATTCTATTTTTGTTTTATATGCCTTAATTTCTCATGTCGAACAAAATATTTTAGCTATTTTCGATGTATTTTTTTTATTTAATCAAAAAGAAATATGGTTCCATTCCATACAGGCAGCCAATATTCGGGCAGCATCCAAATCCACTCATCGTAAACTGAGAAATCATAACTGTGAAAATTGGCAGCCCTGTTGTATGATGTCTATTTTTTTTTTTAATATTATTATTACTATTACTGTTATCAGTTATTGTAACCCATTATTTTTTTTTTTAAGAGCACTTCGCTACTTAAAAATAAGTTTTCGTTTTCATATCGATGTACTTTTCAGTTTTACGGAGAAAATTTTCGATATTGGTGCAAAAGCAAAGTACTATAATTGTAAGGTAAAAATTAACGATATCATAATGGAGATGAAAAAAATAAAACAGACATGTCCAAAACACGAGTCACTTGAAACTGTGCACCATCCTACGAATTTTGTAAATTGTTTGAACATTTTATAAGATATATTTTTGTAGTTATTGTATCGGTGTACACTTTCGATGTTGGGACTCGTGTTGAATTTTATTTCTTTAAAAAAAAAAAAAACAAAAAATGAATTAAAACGAGTGATTAGCGAGTGTAAAGCTTACATTTGAATTGTATAAATGTTTAAGGCGAATGTGTTTTTACGTATATATATAAATATATATATAAAAAAAAAGTATATATGAATAAAATATTGCGTGATGAAAATAATTTAGGTAATTCAGCTAGAATATGACTTGAACGATTATCAACTATATGTAATATACAGTACGTACATAATATACTATGTGCCATTTTTCCATAAATTTTTGTTTTATTTCAAAATCCCTTAAGAAACCGCTGCCCAAAATCAATTGCTTGATATCGACATTACGTTACAGAAGACATCCAAAGTTATTGTATATGTTAATGTTATTTAATGATCAACTAGTAATCATAATATCAATATTTTTTTTTTACAACTATGAAATAGTGGACAATAAATGAAACTAAGGAGCATCAGATCATATAAAAATATAAGTACACTGTCATTGAAGTATATATCGCTTAGAATAGATGTTAAATGAAATAGGACCTAGATTGAACCCTTGTGGAACACCAAAAACACAGTGTAGATATATGAGTTTGCATTTTTATCAACATATTTTCTTTAATTTTGAATAGGGCGTCATTTAAACGAACAAAAGAAAATTTATATCTTCAAAATGTAAATTGCGAGTATAATTCAAATCATTTTTATAACTCCTGGTTTATGAGCAATATATCTTCCTCTGTGATTGCATTGTAACTATAATGTATTTTTATTTTATTTATAGTTAGTTTCTTTATTCATTCTTTGCTACATAAAGCATAGGACACGTCAAAAATTCATAAAAACAGATTACGACTAAGCAAAAGGCATGTATAAAGTTATACTGGTTTGGAAGGCGAACACCTTTCAATAGGGACCTAAACTTATGTAAGTATAAAAACTCGCTAAGCCTCTCCTTGCATTGCTATATATCGTCACCTTAATTCTAAAACCTCGTAACTCCAATTGGTACCTATTTTAATAAATTTTATGAAACGACAGAAAATTAAAATCTGCGCCCATAAAACCACGTATATATATTTCTAATGTCATGTAATTTAGTAGCATGTAGACATTTTAAGTCGCAATTCTGGTGAAACTCGAACGTCTTATCAGGATATTAAAAATAATACTAGACTTACGTAGAATGCTCTTAACAAAAAAGGAATGTTTATTTTATAAAAAGAAGAAATTTAAAATGCCTCAGTTTTGCTATTTTTACAAGGGCCTTTATTTATTCAGAATGACGTTAAATGAACTTACGGCATACCATTAAAAAATAATACTAAATGAGTGCAATGTATTTATACATAATACCACGTTTAGCGGGTGTTTAACATGACGTTTCCTTGCATCAGGCCCGGACTAAAGAATTTTTGGCTCTAAATTTTACTTTTTTTTATTCTTTAATGATGAAATCCGGTTTCGGTGGGTTTGTGCTTTATATGTAGTATAGTTAACACTCAAACAAAATTTACTTTTTTATTTGATACACCCTGTATATACATAGTTAATACAAAAAGAAACAAAAAATATAACTATACTGCAAATGCGTCGTAACAATTAAAAAGTCTTTAAAGTATAGAAAGAATGTTTAAACATTCTCATTTCTAGATTCTTTCTAAACTGTCTGTGGTTTAAATTTCGCATTTCTATCGGAATGAAGTTATGAATTGTAAAGTTAACCAAATTTGTCTTTAATAATGAATGAGAGTATTATGTTGTTAAACTCAATAAATATTTATCAAGATTTTGTTAAATTTATCACGACGTGTGACAAATTTGTCTTTGTTATATTTAATTTAAAATGATAGCTTTTAAACCAATTTTTATTTATGTCCACGATGTCACAGCCTTTAGTTTCAGGAGGTCAATGTCTTTAGCTCTCAAAATCAAGGACACATCATCTGCTAAAATCACTGGATGACAGGCAGTCGGTACACATAAATCCAAAACAATAGGGGTCCTAGCACAGACCCCTGAGGCACGCCTCTTTGAATCACTTCCAAACAGGATGAAAGTTCTCGACCGCCACTATTTTGAGCGATCACACATTGGAGCCTCCCCTCCAAGCACACCTCAGCAGATCCAAGCCGCTTCCACGTATTTCCTGCCAATTCAAGTTCACTAACCGTGGTTTTATGATTGACGCTGTCAATAGCTTTTGACAGGTTGATATACAGGCTGGCAATCATCCATACCCTCTAATATTTCAGACAGCACCTGGTATATAGTTATCGCTGAGAGTTTTGTTTCTTTGATATAGCCACTATGTTTGTAATAAAGATCTTATATTTTTCCAGGAATGTTGTTATTCTTTCATGTATATTTTATCGAATATCTTTGAGACTTTTGACAATAAAGTAATCGGCTTGTAATTGATGTTTCACTTTTTTTGCCTTTTTTTTGTATGATTTCCTTTTGTAGGTGGTCAGGGAAAGTGCCTGTCTGGATGCTATGGGAAATAAGCTTGTTTCTTTGTTTACTTCAAGCTAGTTCTACATTTCATTTGTATTTGTGTACATCGAAAGTCATAGCTTTTTATGCATCTTTAGGCTGTACTAAGAATTTTAAAACCAGTTTTATAAAACACCTTCTTACCTATCGGTTACCGTTTTAGAGTTATTTTGACTTTTGTGAAAAAAAAGCAAAGAAAAATATGATCTAATTGAAAGTGTATAATGGCTATACATTAAAAAGGTAGCGAGTTTTTTATGTGGATTGTGCAGGGCATGGGTTCTCTAGTATTTAACCAAGGATTAAGAAGTACACGAAATTATACAAGATGTCCCACAAACTAGGGCTCATTTGGCGTAACTTCTTAGTACTAAAAGTATTTTTTTTTCAAATAGAACGCCCTGTATATTCTTACACCATATGATGTAGAATTAAATCCTCTATCGAAAAGCTGTAGATGTTCTTATACCTATCTTTATCCCTTCTTTTAAGATTAGTGATTTTCAGAAAATGTAGTTTTGAATTGGTACTTTCTTGGAAAGTTGGCATGCAGTAAGCTGTAGGGACTATACTATGGAGCATTACTAAGTAATCTCTATCTATTGATTATGTCCTCAATTAATGTTTTTATTGAAAAATTACACTCCAAATTAACATTAATTAACAACACCTTAAATTTAGATTTTGCTAAGAGAAAATTAGAAACATATTTGCAAAAAAAAAGTTTTTCGTGTAGTTTTTCTTTCTCCCACAAACTTAGGATGTTTTGACATCCATCACTTTAGCTAATGAAATGAAAAGTGAGTCTTATCTCTTCGCTGATCTAACTATGCAGCATTATAATACCTAGATGATTGGATCGATACTTTAAATTGCAACAAATACACTGCTAATTGTTCAATAACTCAAATTATTTACTCTAAATTTAGATATCAGATTTAGAGTATGAAGAAATAACTCTCAATCTTGAAAACTCAAACAGAAGAGAATATACAGGGTGTAACAGCGGTAACGCCGTGGTGTTTGGTAGTCAAATGGCAAGAATATTTGAAATATTTTATATTGGGATATATGTAGGCGGATTAGATCTACAATTTAAAAATAATGTGCAATATACAGGGTGTTCCAAAATTTAGCAGCGCATCAAAGTTATGTTTTTCTTAATGGAACGCCCTATATGTTATGGCATTTTTGAAATGTACACTAAAAACTAGAACAATTTTATTTAAGGTTCCCTATACCTAATGCTTATGGTTTATGAGATATTTCAATTTGTATAAAAATGCAATGTTGCAAAAAAAAAATAGTATCTCGGAAACGAATTAATTTAGAGAAGTGAAATGAAAACCGTAAATGGCAGATCCTTTGGCTCATTGAATGCGACATTCAACGTTGTCCAGTAGTCTACAGGATGTTCAAGTATCTAAGTCAAACTTTGGGAATTTTACTCGTGCGTAACTTTGTTATTTTAAATGGAACACCCAGTATATTTTTACGTTGATCGATAGAAATTTTTATTTTCTTCAAACCAGTATTTGGAGTCCCTATACCTATCTCCACTAGTTTTTAGGTTATTTGGATTTTTTTAAGTGGTCTAAGTAAATTGTCATTACCTTAATTTAATCTAGGTAGCTGGTGATTTTTTTGAATGTGTCAATTTGCCGTGCATCCCGTCAGTACCACGAAAGCATACTCATTGCAAGAAAGAGCTGATATGATTTAGTTGCTGGCGAACAAACTTTGTGAATTTTATTCCTCCCTAACTTTGTTATTTTAAATGGAACATCCGGTGTATGTTTACATTGATTTATTTAATTAATTTTACTATTCGAAAAAAAATTATTTTTCATAATTTACCTGAATATCATAAACGCTAAGAAGTATATACAAACTAAACAAAACAACAGTAAATATTTTTGTATAAAAAGGTAATAACAAGGGATTTTTGTATGTATAAAATAACGGAAAAAAAAACGCAATAAAATAAACGAAAAGACACTAGCATTCAACATAATTGCAATTTTCTCCAATGCACAACATAGCTCTTCCTTCAAATGCTTTTCTAACGTTCCTCAGCATATTTGGTGTTATCTCTTCCGACCCACCTATTAGGAAATTTTCTATCAAGGTAGTTTCTGACGGACCGTTTGAAATGGGCAGGAGCCCCGTCTAGTTGAAACCACATCCGGTTTCTAATATTTAAGGGAATGTTTTCCAAAAGGGCACAAAAGTCCCTCTTAAGGAAGCTTAGAAATTCGTTTCCATTTAGATGTCTATTGCAGAAATGTGGACCAATTACATGATCGTCAATAATGCCTCCAAACACGTTCAAACTCCACCTATGCTGCCGATCCAAGGTATGAAAAAGATGACGATTTTCGGTATCACAATAATGGAAATTATGACAGTTTACTAGTCCGTTATTATGAAATGTGGATTCGTCAGTGAATAGAACATAATTAAAAAAATCATTATTTTCTGCGTATCTATCGAGCGCCCACACGCAAAAATGAACTCTTCGCTCATAATCCATAGGGTATAATTGTTGTGGTGTTGAAGTGGTAGGGATGGTATTTGTGTTTTTTCAGGATCCTAGATACACTCATGTGACTTAAATCCAATTCCTTAGCAATCTTTCTTGTGCTGCTATGCGGTTCTTCAATGACTGCTCCTAATACCACAAATTCATTTTCTTCGCTTACAGTTGTTGTTTTATGTCGCTTTATGTAAGCAACGTTGCCTGTGGTACGAAATCTGTCCAACAGGTTTTCAAATACCCTTTTATCTGGCTGTTTTCGATTAGGGTACTTCTGCGCATACACCCGAGACGCAAGGAAGCAATTTTCCTGACACTCACCAATAACTAAAATTATATCAGTTCTTTCTTGTAACGAGTATGCTTTCATTGTGCTAACTGGATACACATCAAATTGACACATTCAAAAAAAATCACCAGCTACCTAGATTAAATTAAGGTAAGGTAATGACAATTTACTTAGACCACTTAAAAAAATCCAAATAACTTAAAAACTAGTGGAGATAGGTATAGGGACTCCTAATACTGGTTTGAGGAAAATAAAAATTTCTATCGATCAACGTAAAAATATACTGGGTGTTCCATTTAAAATAACAAAGTTACGCATGAGTAAAATTCCCAAAGTTTGACTTAGATACTTGAACATCCTGTAGACTACTGGACAACGTTGAATGTCGCATTCAATCAGTCAAAGGATTTGCTATTTACGGTTTTCATTTTACTTCTCTAAATTAATTCGTTTCCGAGATACTAGAACTTTTTTTGCAACATTGCATTTTTAGACAATTGAAATATCTCATAAACTGTAAACATTAGATATAGGGAACCTTAAATAAAATTGTTCTAGTTTTTAGTGTACAGTTCAAAAATGCCATAAAATACAGGGTGTTCCATTAAGAAAACATAACGTTGATGTACTGCTAAGTTTCGGAACACCCTGTATATTGCATATTATTTTTAAATTATTAGATCTGATCCACCTACATATATCCTAATATACAAAATTTCAAAAATTGTTACCAATTGACCACCAGAGACCACGGCGTTACCGCTGTTACACCCTGTATAATATTTCGAAATAGGAAGTAACAAAAAAAAAAACCATTAATAAATAAGAAATATATATTAAACACAATCCAAATTACTCCGCAAGAATTGCAAATACAACTGTGGCACTAGTTTAATATCAGGAGCGTGCATCTTGGAGTACGTCAAATACTGTCTACTTAAAATAACCAACCTGTGTATCGTCACATTCGTAACGTCTATACTCAAGTCGTGGTAACCAGGAACTTCCACTACCCCTTTTCCACCAGCATTAATATGTTTTATAATATTATCCGTAATGTCTTTAACCGTCTTATTTAATTCATACAGAAAGTTTGTCGCACTTAACGGCGCCTGTAAATTTTATAATATTGATTATTATACTCCCACTTAGGGAGCAGCTACTTACATTTTGCGTTGACATATTTGGCCGAGGCGCCTTCTTTCCGAACAACGCATTGGATATTTCTTCAAACTCTAAAGTCTGACCAGGAAATGTAACAAACAAAGGGGAATCCCACCTGTTATTGCCGTCTGGTTCCTCAAATCGCATTAAAAGTTCTTCGAAAACCGTTCTCTCGTATTTCTCATTATCTTCGTTCCTATTCTCATTGAAATTCCAAGCTTGTTCATAATTGATCTGCGTCAACAAGGTGCACTGCGTGCAACGATTAGCTTTACTGCCACAATATAATTCGTAGCGGAAACCCTTGATATAATTTGAACCATCGAGTATCACGACGTTATCCTTTCCTAATAACCTCAAAACTTCTGATTTTAAAATACCCCTGATGTGCTTCTCTTTCGATGAATCTGCAAGACAAACTTCGTGAATGAAAGTTATTTTTTTGGATATAACGACGATTACTCGCCTTGATACAAAGAATTCTTCCCGAATCCGGCTTTAATGCTATGTTCAAATTCACTAATGACGTGCACTTCTTTATTTAATATTGTCGAAATAATCTTTGAGTTCGTTAGCCCTGGTGGTTTTACCGCTAGAAGGGGCTCCGCTTATAACAATCAAAGGCATTGTATGGTGATTTAAGAAAAAAAAAGTATTCACATCATATTTCCATGTTTTACGTCAAAACATGTTTAATTTGACACTTGAGTCACAGAGTACCAACCCTCAATTCAAAAAAATGAAATTATTCGAATGTTGAATTAAAATTATTTGGAAATAGTGAAATTGTAGGCAAATAATAATAAAAGAAAATTTGGGCATTGATAGTGCAACGAAAATAAGTGATGTATATGCACATAACAGAATGACATTATTGATTATACTTTTGATATTTTTTTATATTGCAAAATACATACCTAACTTAAGAAAAGATATTTTTACAAATAAAGCTTTCTCGAGAGTATTTTATAAATTATAATTTATTCAAAATAAATTTTTCTATAATTATTCTTTTAACACAGAGTATTATTC